>JAOTRH010466834.1:0-27588 GCA_034768845.1 Heliamphora exappendiculata | reverse complement strand
GGGGGATATATTATTAATAGTGATTGAACATCGAACCATCCAAAGATCTTCAAGTTTCATTGGTTCTGGATCACCATCAAAGAAAGACAAACCTAAAAGATTTGCAAGTACCATGGAGACCAATAAGTCGAGGTGGAATGTATTATGTGGTATTCTCTATATAATATTTTTATTCGACAATGTAGTGAAAGAACATTTCGAAAATATTGGACAATGTTGACCCAACTCTGTTGAAAATTAACTTTATTAGTTTTCTCATTTGTGGGGAGCTATATTATCCAAAGCACAGATCGTTTTTGTACGATAAATGATACAAGATGGTTGGTATGCTACATGCTCTAAATTATAATACAACAACAATAACTTTATATAGATTATCATAGGAAAATGTAGTTTTCTTTTAAACGATAACTTTCCCGCAAAGTAGAGTATTATTTTTCATACTAATTATATAGCACACATCTCTAAAAGCACTTATAATCAATCTTTTTACATTTTATCTTGCCAAAGCTCTCACATTCTCTGGATTTTAGTTTATTGCGTTTATTTTTTTTTTCGTGTTCAGATCCAATCATGTCTTGCCAAACTTGCACTGTCTAATTCGACCCAAAAGTGGCAAATGTTCTTTCTCAGTTCATTTTCCTTTCTCCATGAAAGAAACTCAAATTTATTAATTAGGGACCCCATCTCATAAATGAGATTGTGTCGCAACTTCTTAAAAATTATAACTCTTGACATTAAGTCTCTGTTTGGCTTAACTTTTTAAAAAATCTTTTTTCTTAAAAGTCTCTTAAAAAGTCTATTTGTTTTCCATCCCACTGGAATCAATTGAATTTTTTTACATCTTTTAACATCTACTTTTTTACAAAAAAGCTAAAAGCCAAAAAGTTTACAAAAAAGCTTAAGCCAAACACACGCTTACTCCCAAAAAAATTTAAAAAACCTTTGGTACGTTGCTTTTACATTCTTGAGCCCAAAAGGCATGACTATATAGCAATAGAGACCTCGAGAAGTGACGAATGATGTTTTCTTCTGATCGGGCACATGCATGAGGATTTGGTTGTAACAGGAAAATGCATCAATAAAGCTGGGCAGTTCGTGCCTTACAGTTGAATCTACCAAAAGGTCAATGCTAGGTAGGGGGTAGCAATCTTTGGGATAAGCTTTATTCAGATCCGTGAAGTTGATGAACATTGTCCACTTTCCATTTGCCTTTTTGACCATTACGACGTTTGCTAGCCACTCAGGATAAGTAACGTCCTTGATGAAACCTGCTGCTGTCAACTTGGCTACCTTCTTATTGATGGCTTCGTTTCTTTGCTAGGTGAACACCCTTTGTCTCTGCCTGATCAGTTTCATCTTTGGGTCCTCTTTCAAACGGTGGACCATTATAGCTAGCTTTGATGAAGAAACTTAGTGGTTTCTTGAGGTTCTCTGATAGTTAGGCACCTATCTTCAGGGTTTTAGTCTGATTGGATTCATCAATGCAGATTTCTTTAAATTATTCTGTTGGTTCTCCCCTTCGTAGATCT
The DNA here is from genome assembly GCA_034768845.1 of Heliamphora exappendiculata. Classification (NCBI taxonomy): domain Eukaryota; kingdom Viridiplantae; phylum Streptophyta; class Magnoliopsida; order Ericales; family Sarraceniaceae; genus Heliamphora; species Heliamphora exappendiculata. Next base: position 26,056 of record JAOTRH010466834.1, on the reverse strand, counting down.
TGTTCACTTCTAACTTTTGTTAGTAGCTTATTATTATTATATTATTATTATGTTATTATTATCTGGCGTGTGTGGGTGTATGATTGTAATAGTGTTCTTTAAGTTTATTATAAATAAGAGCTCGCCTACCCATTAGGGTACGGCTTTCTATTATTCTTAACATGGTATTAGAGCCACCGTAAAACCCTAGCCTTCACGAAACCTCCACGAAACCCTAACCCTAGCCTCCCTCCTCCAGCCACAGCCACCAGCCACTAGCCAAGAAACTCTTACTGGTGCCTCTAGCCACAGCCACCAGCCACTAGCCACGAAACTCTTACTGGTGCCTCCAGCCACGCCACAGTCATGATCTAGTTTCGAGGAGTACTATCAGTAGAGGACGAGTGGTGGGTGGCCTGTGTATGATGGATGAGACTTCATATGTTGCATGCTCCGGACAGTCATCTCAGCTTTTGAATATACATTGTCGGTTGGGCCATCATTCCTTGCCAAGTCTGAAGAAATTATGTTCCAATTTCAGTCAAGCTACACAGTTAGAATGCGAGTCATGTCGTTTTGCTAAGTGCCTGCGTGTGCCCTATGTGTCAAGAAATAATAATCAGACCATGATTCATTTTTCTTTAGTTCATTCAGATGTATGGGGCTCGTGTTCTGTCACATCTTTATTTGGATTTTGGTATTTTGTCACGTTTGTGGATGATTATTCTCGAGTTACTTATCTTTATTTTATGAATAAGCGTTTTGAATTACCGACTGTCTTCACTAATTTTTGTCAAGAAGTCCAAACTCAATTTGAAAAGACTATTCAGATTCTTCGCAGTGATAATGGGGGTGAATACATTGGTGGCGTGTTGGGTACCTACTTGCGCACCTATGGAATTATTCATCAGATATCATGTCCAGGCACTCCACAACAGAATGGCGTGGCTGAGAGGAAAAATAGACATCTATTGAAAACTGCTCGTGCTCTTATGTTCCAAATGAAGGTTCCCAAAGTGTTCTGGAGTGAAGCTGTTTTGATGGCATGTTATTTTATTAATTGATTACCGTCCTCTATCTTCCATGGTGCTACACCCATGTCGGTTTTACTTCCTCAGCAGATTCCTTTTTCATTACCACTAAAGATTTTTGGGTGTGTGTGCTATGTGCGCGATATGAGGCCGAATGTGATCAAGTTAGATGCTCGAGCTCTAAACTGTGTTTTCATGGGATATCTTAAGACAGAAAGGATATCGTTGTTACAGTCCAGACTTGCGACGGTTCCTAGTGTCCCGAGATGTGGTGTTTGTTGAGTCTGCTTCATTCTATGCATCAGCGACTCCACTTATCTCTACTGGTGCTGATGATTCAGATCAAATTCTGCTGTATCCTTCAGCTCCCGATTTACTAGTGGCACCGATTCTAGGTCCTCGAACTCAGGTTGATATTTCTGATGAGTCTTCTCCTATTGTTCCGGAGGCACCTGTGACCTCCTCATCCTTAGAATCATCTTCTCCAGGCCCCACCACATCTCCTCTACTTGAGTCAGTCTTCTCTTCGCTGGATCCGGCCTCTGATTAGGTAAGTGATCCTTCTATTGCTTTACGCAAGTCTTACCGTAGTTGTCGGGATCTTTTATATACTTCGTTATATCGTGGATTGCCTGCTACTGTCCAACAGGGTATTATTATACTTGATTAGCATACTTTGCTTTACTCTGTTGTAGATGCCCTTTCTCATCCAGGTTGGCGCCAGGCTATGATTGAAGAGATGAATACCCTTGATGCTAATCATATGTGGGACCTGGTACGTCTTCCTCCTGGGAAGACAACTATTGGATGTAAGTGGGTTTATGCTGACAAACTTCATTCTGATGGCACTCTTGAGAGATTGAAAGTCCGTTTGGTGGCCAAGGGATATACTCAGACCTATGGTCTTGACTACTTTGATACATTCTCCCATGTTGCAAAGATGGCCTCAGTTCGTCTCTTCTTGTCTTTGGCTGCTTCCCATCAGTCGTCGTTGTATCAGCTCGATGTGAAAAATGCATTTCTGCATGGTGATTTGGAGGGAGAAGTTTATATGAAGCAACCACCTGGTTTTGTTACTCAGGGGGGGTCTAACCATGTCTGTCGGCTACGACGTTCATTTTATGGTTTGAAGCAGTCTCCTAGGGCCTGATTTGGCCGTTTCAACTCAGTTGTTCAGGAATTTGGCTTTCGGCAGTCAGCAAAGGATCATATTGTATTCTTTTGACATACTTCTGCTGGTTGCATATTACTTGTTGTCTATGAAGATGACATTGTTATTACTGGCAGTGACAGTTGAGGGATTGTTGCGCTTAAATCATTTCTGAGCATTAAGTTTCAAACCAAAAATCTTAGTGAATTTCAATACTTCCTAGGTATTGAAGTAACCAGGAATGCTAAAGGTGTGTTCATTTCTCAACGAAAGTATGTTCTTGATATTCTGGAACGAGCAGGATATATGAATACTAAAGGAGTGGACTCACCTATGGAGTCTAATGTCAAGCTAGAGCCGAAAGAAAGCGGTTCTTCCGAATCCTGAACAATATCGACGTACAGTGGGACAACTTAATTATCTTATGACCATGACTCGTCCAGATATTGCTTATTCGGTGAGTGTAGTGAGTCAATTTTTGTCTGATTCCCGTGTTCTCCATTGGCAAGCAGTGTTACGTATTCATCGGTACTTACACAAAAATCCAGGTAAGGGAATTCAGTTATCTGATTATGGTCATATGGGAATGGAATGGTACTCTAATGCTGATTGGGCTGGATGTACATTTGATAGAAGATCCATATCTAGTTACTTTATATTTGTTGGTGGGAATTTGATTTCCTGGAAGAGTAAGATGCAAACTGTGGTATCCCGGTCTAATGCTGAGACCGAGTACCGAGCTATGGTATTAGTAACTGCTGAAATTATGTGGTTTCAGCAGATTTTGACAGAGTTATACTTTCCACTTAAAGGCTCAGCTAGACTCTGGATTGATAATACCTCCTCTATTTATATTGCCACAAATTCAGTCTCTCATGAGCGAACGAAGCACATTGAGGTTGGCTGCCACTTTATTTGGATGAATATCAGAAAGGTGTTGTTACATTTGGGTCTATCTCTACATGGGAACATGTGATTGATATTTTTACTAAATTTTTACGGGGTCCGTGTGTCTCCTATTTATGTAACAAGTTGAACTTGGAAGATATATATGCTCTAGCTTGAAGGGGGTGTTAGTAGGTTATTATTATTATATTATTATTATTATGTTATTATTATCCGGCGTGTGTGAGTGTATGATTGTAATAGTGTTCTCTAAATTTATTATAAATAAGAGCTCGTCTACCCATTAAGGTACGACTTTCAATTATTTTTATCAATTTTTATCTCTTCAATACTTAATGCCTCCTTGGAGGTGTGTTCCTTAAGTGAAATGACGTAACACTCGCGAGCTGACACTTGGTCTCTATACACAGCCAATTCCTTGCTTGCCGGGAAACTTGATCAGCAAGTGGTATGTAGAAGTAACTGCTCAGAATTGGTTTAGTGTTGTTCTTCTTAGGATGATGTTGCATGCCAACGGGCTATCAACAACTAGAAATGTCAACATCTTGGAGAGTTTCACTCGCCCATCTCTTACTGTAACCGGTAATTGAATCGAACCCGAAGGATAAACTGTGTTTCCTGCGAATCCCACTATGGGAGAAAGCATAGGTTAGAGCTTGTTTCATCCAATGTTCATCTAGTTGAAAAAGCACTGGCAAAAAGGACATTTGTTGAACTTTCATTATCAACCAAAACTTGCCGAATAGTGTGGTTGCTGGCCATCAAACTAGTCACAATGAAATCATCATGAGGTTGTTGCACATCTCGATAATCTTCTCAGAGAATGAGATTGTGAACTTGTCCATCTTAGGAAACTTGACCACGAACTATGATCACATGAGCCTCTTGACTTCTCCCGGAGCCTCTTTGAATGGGCCTTTCTGGCTGACATGGAAGTGCCATCTCCTACAAAACCCCCGGCGATTGTTCTAATCTCCACGTGTGGCTGGTTATGCCGTCCGGGGTTACGATCTGCACGACGCTGCTCAGGGCGCTGAGGCTCTCCGTCATTTGCTGGTCGCCTATTAGCTAGGAAGCGATCTAGCTTCTCCTCTTTGATCAGCCTCTCTTCTTGATCTTTCAAATCATAATAGTCTTTAGTGTCACGGCCATGATCTTTATGAAAGTGGTAGTACTTGTTTTTGGAATGCTTAGTAAGCGGGGTTTTCAGCTTGCCTGGCCATTTTAGGTTTAGATCTCTCTTGATGTAGAGCGAGACTTGTTTAGGCGGGGCGTTAAGGTTGATATAACGTTGGTATTTTGTTTCGTTTTTCCTTTTGGGGGGTAAATTGGCTCCCCAGCCTTTAGTTTGATCAGAATACCTTCTCGTCACCTTCTGCTTAGGCTCTCTTTGCTTTTTTTTTTAATTCTATCTCGTATATTGGTTGACTTGGAACATCTAGCGTCCATTGCATCCTTAGATAAGATGGCAGGAGTTCTCCCATGAAGACTGTTAGGGCCACCTTATCATCTACTTCGTCGACATGTAATACTTCATGATTGAAACGGTTCACATAATCCCTCAAACACTCTCCCTTAGTTTGCTTGATATTGAGAAGGTAGGTGGCCCGTTTCTGATGTCTTTGGCCGCCAATGAAATGGTTCACAAACAACTTGTCAACTGTGAGAAAGATTCAACGGAATCTGGTTTCAATTTAGCAAACCACATTCTAGCAAGCCCCTGAGGGTGGTTAGGAACGCCCTACACATTACTTCGTCTAGGATGGTGTGGAGATACATCATGTACTTATAGGTATCCAAATGATCTAGGGGGTCTGAAGTTTCGTCAAAATGTCTACTTGGGGTATTTTGAATTTCGGGGTAGGGGAGTGAACATAATGGCTGATGTAAATGGGGATCCAGTCTTGTGTACCAAATCTTCCAAGGTAGAGGGCCTTTTGCTCTAATAGCGTCCATCATGTCGTTAATCTGGGCTCTTATCTCTTTAATTTGTTCATTCATGTTATTTTTATTATGATTGTTATCCGGTGTGGTTAGGTACACCATATTTTATTGTATATCTCCGTTTAACTATAAATAAACTAGTGCGTGTTCCATTAGAGTTAACGCCTTTATTAAGCTTATACTATTTATTTAACATGGTATCAGAGCCATCACCACCAACAGCTCCTCCTTGAGCTCTAACCCTAGCTGCCAACCACCCAAACCTCATCCTCCAACGCCACTACCCACCAACATTACCACCTTCAGCGCCATAATCCACCAGACCAGTCCCCAACAGTTGCCGAAACCCTAACCCTCGCCACTGACCACGCCAGTCTCATCCTCCAGCGTCGAAACCCACCACAGCCACCACCTATAGTGCCGAAACCCACAACTCAGTCCCCAACAGTCGCTGAAACCCACCAAAACCACTACCTCTAGCGCCGAAACCCACAAACCAGTCCACATTAGGCGCTGAAACCCACCAAAACTACCACCTCTAGCGCCAAAACCCCCAAACCAGTCCACAATAGTCGCCGATAGCCACTGACAGTCGCCGAAACCAGTTGCCACCACCCAAACAGTCGCCAAAACCCACTGAAACCCACCAAATAGTCGCCACAGTCACTGATTGTGTCCCAAAAACAGTCGCTGACCATTTAAACCGTCGCCAAAAACCTAACTGCGTCATCGGAATAGTCGCCGGAACACCAGAGCTCGGTCATTCTTTTTTCTTCTCCCTCACTGCGTCCCTTCATTTATCCGTACAATGACTTGCTTTCCATTCAACCAAAAGTTTTATGTTGTCCGATTCTTGTTGATGTAATGAGGGTTGTCTGTTTGTGGCTTATTTGGTAGTTGAATAAGAATGTCATCAGACGGCGATAGGTCTGCTACTCGGACTTCTGGGACTACTAAGTTTCTGACGGATACCGGGTGACCAATGAGAACTGAGATGTTCTCTTCTTCTACTCGGCTTGTCGATGAGAAGCTTGACGGTGCTTTTGCTTATCCTTTGTGGCGAAAGATTGTATTGAAATCCTTGCAAGGCATGGAATTGGATTTTCACTTATTTGACGATGCTCCTGATCCTTGTTCTCCTATTTATCGTACTTGGGTACGAGACGATGCTCGTCTCTTCAGTCAGATTATGAATTCAATGGACCGCAGTGTCAAGATTTTGGTTGCAAGTGCTGATACGGTGAAAGAAATTTACGGGGCTCTAGAGGACATCTATTTCTCCACAAATGACTTATCGCGCTTATATGATGTGATGCGAGGATTCTTCCGCTCGCTATAGATTGGTCGTTCCCTTCAGAAGCACTTTATGAGCTTTAAAGTACTTATTGACGAGTTTGATCGACTTCTTCTATTCATCAGTTCTCTTAGTAAATTTCTGGAACAGTGGATGCATATTCTAGTCGCGTGTTTCTTGGCCAGTTTAGATTCTGAATATGACACGACCCGTTCACAAATTCTTGCTGGGACAGACATTCCTACCTTATCTGAGAATTTTCGTCGGGCGAGTCGTTTGATGCGTCGCGATGACACCAGGTCTACACCTGATGCTAGTGACCCATCTGCCCTTGTTGCTTCTTGTGGTGGCAATGGAACTCGGGGCAGTGGCCGTGGTAGGGGCCGGGATAGAGGTCGAACTGGTGGGGGGCGCGATGGGGGTGCTCGTGAGACCAGTTATTGCCACTACTGTGGGATTCAAGAACATATTCGCGGTCAGTGTTATAAATTACATGAAAGGCCGTCCTCAGTAGCCAATGCTATTGTTGATTACTTTCAAGCCGACTCATCCTCCGCTTCTCAGAAGCAGCTTGTTGAGATGATCTCAGCAGAATATGAGCAATATATTCAGTCTCAGGTTACTAGTCCTCCCGCTCCTGTCGCTGCTACCTTTGCAGGTAATCCTAGTACCTGTTTGGCGACTACTCTGTCTGCTTGGGTGATTGATTCAGGTGCCTCCTACCATATGGCTGGTTCTGCAGGTATGTTATCTGACTATAAGGTGACTCCTAGACATCGTGGTGTTCTTGTGGCGAATGGATCTTCTTTACCCGTCAAGGGACGTAGAGTTGCTACTCTCACGTCGTCTTTAACCCTACCTAATGTCTTACGTACTCCTGGGAATCTATTTAACTTGTTATCAGTCAGTCAACTTATTAATGATCTCAACTGTTGTGTGACTTTTTATCCTGAGGGCTGTGTTTTTCAGGATCTTACGATGAGAAAGATTATCAGTAAAGGTCGAGTGTCTGATGGGCTATACTTGGTGGAGGAGGTGGCTGCTACGGCCTGCTCTGTAATTTATTCTCCCAGTTTTGAGGCTCATTGTCTTTTGGGGTATCCATCTATATGTAGTTTGCATAGTCTTTGTCCTAGTTTTCGTTCTATTTCTAATATTGAGTGTGAGTCGTGTCGGTTAGCAAAGCATTTGTGTGTGTCTTTATTACCTCGAGTCAATAAACGAGTTTCGGCTCCTTCTTTAGTTCATTCAGATGTTGGGGGCCATGCCCAGTTGAGTTTGTATTTTGTTTTCGTTATTACGTCATATTTGTGGATGATTATTCTCGTGTGACTTTTTTATATCTTATGCGACATAAATCTGAAGTAGCATCTATTTTCTCATCTTTTTGTATGGAAGTGCAAACCCAGTTCCAGGCTCAAGTTAAATATTTGTGTAGTAATAATGGTGGCGAGTATCTTTCATCTCAACTGCAGACTTTTCTGTCCACACATGACATTATTCATCAGACTTTTTGCCTAGTTACCCAACAGCAAAATGGTGTCGCTGAGTGCAAGAACTGCCATCTTATGAAAACTGCTCGAGCTCTCTTGTTTCAGATGCACGTACCTAAGCAATTCTGGGGACATGCTGTGTTAATTGCTTGTTACTTGATCAACCGCCTCCCCTCTCAGGTACTTGGTGGAAAGATTTCGATGGCTGTCCTTTCTCTTGGGAAGAGTCTTTTCTCTCTACCCTTGAGAATTTTTGGGTGCCTTTGTTATGTTCGTGACACTTATCCCCAGCGGACGAAGTTAGATGCTCGGGCTGTCAAATGTATTTTTCTCGGTTATTTGAAGACTCAAAAGGGGTACCGCTGTTTTTGTTCCTCTACACAAGTTCCTCATCTCCTGGGATGTCATCTCTGTGGAGTCTACTAATGTCTTTTCTGAGTCGGATTCGGTTGTGTCGGGGGTTGAGAGTTTTAATCTGCGAAGTCTTGATTTTTTAGTGTCTTGCTTGCTTTTATCCTATTCTGTAGGCGCTCCTCTTACTGTGGGGTCTTCTCCACTTTTTCCATCACCTTCTTCAGCTTCATTGGACCTCTCCTCTGCTGAGCCAGTTTCCTCGTCTGAAGATTCTCTTCCCACGGTAAGTGCTCCTCCACTTGACCACGATGCTCCTATTGCTACTCAGAAATCTTATCGAACCTGCAGGGATCATCCTTTCTATACTACCTCCTACAAGGGTCTTTCCGCCTCCTTGCAGGCTTGTATCGCCACTTTGGATAAGGCCATTGTTCCTCGTACTGTTCTCGAAGCCTTAGCCGACCCTAGCTGGCGGGGTGCTATGCTGGAAGAGATGCAGGCTCTTGAGTCTACCTCGACTTGGTCCCTTGTTTCTTTTTCAGAGGGTAAGCAGGCTATTAGTTGCAAATGGGTCTTTATAGTCAAGCTCAATCCTGATGGTTCTCTTGCCCGCTTGAAGGCCCGTCTTGTTGCCAACGGGTATGCTCAGGCGTATGGAATTGATTATTTTGAGACCATCTCTCTCATTGCCAAGATGGCATCTGTTCGCCTATTTATGTCTTTTGCTGCCACTCGCCATTAGCTTTTGTATCAGCTTGATGTGAAGAATGCTTTTCTTCACAGCGATTTGTAAGAGAAAGTCTATATAGAGCAACCTCTCGGTTTTGTTACTCAAGGGGGGTCTCAGTTGGTATGTCGTCTCTATCGTTCTCTTTATGGATTGAAGCAGTCTCCACGGGCATGGTTTGGTCGCTTTAGTATGGTTATGCGCCAATTTGGTCTTCTACAGTCTGAAAAAGACCACACTATGTTCTATCGGCGTTCCTCTGCTGGATGTATTCTATTAATCGTTTGTGTTGATGATATTGTTATCACAGGAGATGATACGGTCGGCATTTCTGAGTTGAAGCTATTTCTGAAATCTCAGTTTCAAACTAAAGATTTGGGAGAATTGAAATACTTTCTTGGCGTTGAGGTAGCATGCAGCAAGAAGGGTATTCAGCGGAAATACGTATTGGATATTTTAGCCGAAGTGCAAACTCCTCCCTGATGAGGGTAATGTTTTTTCTCATCCTGACCAATGGTTGGAAAATTGAACTATCTAACAATAATGATAAGATCAGACATCACATTTCCTGTGAGTGTGGTGAGCCAGTTCATGGCTGCGCCTCGGGTCTCGTATTGGAATGCCGTGGTTCGAATTTTACGATATCTCTACAGTAACCCTGGTAAGGGGCTACATTTCAGTGATCATGGCCACTCTATGATGGAATGGTATTCTGATGCAGACTGGGTCGGATGTCCCATTGATCGGAGGTCCACTTCTGGATTCTCTATATTTATTGGTGGCAATCTTATCTCTTGGAAGAGTAAGAAGCAGAATGTGGTTTCTCAATCGAGTGCCGAAGCCGAATATCGGGCCATGGCTCTGGCAACATCTGAGATTTCATGGTTCCGTCAGTTGCTTAGTGAGTTGGGTGATCCCTGTCCTGGCCCAACAAAACTTTGGTGTGATAATAAATCTACAGTGTATATTGCTACAAATTCAGTATTTCACGAGCGCACGAAACATATCGAGGTGGACTGTCATTTCCTTCGGCGCGAGTATCAGAATGGTGTGATTGTGTTTGGCTCCGTTCGTACTGGAGAGCATTTGGCGGATATTTTAACTAAATTAGTTCCGGGTACTCGGGTTCGATACATATGTGACAAGCTGGGCATGCTCGATATATATGCTCCAGCTTGAGGGGGTGTTAGCTTTATTATGATTATTGTTATATATATTTATTATCCAGTGTGTGTGGGTGTATGAGTATAATGATGTTGCTTAGTTTTATTATAAATAAAGAGTTTCGCCTATCCTTTAGGGTAAGGCTTCTCATTATTCCCTGTCTAATAACACTGGTGGCTCGTCTTGTTCAGTTAATGGGCATGGTACTTCATCCTACCTTATCTTTGTCTTTATCTTCGAGTCTTTTTGTTCCTAATTTTCCTTTTAATTTGCTATATGTTAGTCAATTAAGTAAAACCTTGAATTGTTCTATAACATTTTCTCATTCTTCTTGTGTGTTTCATGACCTCTAGACTCAGAAGATGCTTAGTTTGGGGCATGAGAAAGATACTACTTGGATACTGCACCACCGTCTCGTTCCTCTGCATCTGTTTTGAGTGCTTCTGTCTCTCTACTTCAGTGGAATCTTCGCTTCGATCTTCCCTCATTGGACAAATTGAAGTTAATTATTCCGTCTTTGCCTTCCGTGTCTTGTTTAGAATGTGACGCTTATTAGTTCGGCAAGTATCACCGTAGTTCGTTTCCTCGTAGTTGTCATAGTCGTGCGTCTGAGTCTTTTGATGTAATCTCGAACTCCTACTGTTAATGAATATTCGTATTTTGTTATCTTTGTCGATGACTTCTCGCGTATGACTTGGCTTTTCTTGATGAAAAATAGATATGAGTTGCTTTATATTCATACTAAGTTTTATAAAAAAATTTTTACGAAGTTTTATACTCTTACTATAAGTTTTATAATGAAATTTTTACACAATTTGGTCGGCATATTAAGGTTATTCGATCTAATAATTCCTTAGAATACATGCAGTTTGTTGTTGTTGAACGTAAGCAGCGTCATTTACTAGATGTTGCCTGTACCTTGCTTTTCCACATGTATGTCTCGAAACAATTTTGGGGTGACGCTGTTCTTACTGCTGTTATCTCATAAATCGTGTGCCTTCCGTTGTCCTTGAGAAATCTCCTCTCTCCCTCTTATACCCTGTTTCATCTCCTTTCTCTGTTACTCCTCGCGTCTTTGGTTGTGTTGCTTTTGTTCAAATACTCGATCCCGGCCTTGACAAGATTTCACCTCGGGCCCGTAAATGTGTGTTTCTTGGTTACTCTAGGATTTAAAAGGGATATAGGTGTTATCTTCCCGAGTCTCGTCGCTACTTTGTCAGTGCTGATATCACCTTCTTTGAGTCTACTTCCTTTTTTTTCCTCTTCTAGTCAAGAGTTATCCTCTGAGCTTCTTTCTTGACGTGAGGGATGGTTTCTGACTTTACCTCTTCCTATGTCGTTGCCCTCGTCTCTCCCCTTGTAGGTATATTAGCGCTCTCACAATCGGCCCATTGTTTCTTTTAGCCCAACCCCAACATCTTCTCTGTCGGAGGCTCCTGCTTTGTTCCATTCCTCTTGTGATGATGACTTACCCATTGCATTACGTCGAGGTAAACATACTTGTATTCAATACCCTATTGATCAGTATGTTTTCTATACTCGCCTCTTCTTTCTTTCTTTTCTTTGCTATTGCCTTGTCTGTCGTTTCTCTTCTAACTTCTCATTAGCAGGCTCTGCCTGTATCTAGCTGGAAGCAAGCTATGAATGAGGAAATGAGTGCCCTTCATCAGAATCACACTTAGGAGCTTACTCCTCTTCCTCTTGACAAACAAACTGTTGATTGCCGTTGGGTATATACTATCAAATATCTTCTTGATAGGTCTATCGAACGTCTTAAGGCTCGCCTTGTGGCCAAAGGCTACAATCAAATCTATGGAGCTGATTATTTGGAGACATTTTCACCGGTGGCTAGCCTTAATTCTGATCACATTCTCCTCTCCTTTGCTGTTAATTGTTCTTATCCTTTATATCAATTTGATATTAAAAACACATTTCTTCACGAGTGATCTACATGAAGAAGTCTATATATGGCTCAACCACCTAGCTATGTTGTGCCTGGCAGTGAGATTCTTCTTTGTCGCTTACGTAAGGCTTTCTATGATCTGAAACAATCATCTCATGCCTAGTTTAATCGATTCAATTCTGTTGTCCTTGAGTATGGTTTTCGGCGTTTCTCATCAGATCACTCCGTATTTGTTCATCATTCTTTGACTGGTACTATTGTGTTGATTGTTTATGTTGACGACATTATTATTTCTGGCAATAACTCGATTGGTATTGCTGCTTTGAAATAGTATTTGTTAAGTGAAATAGGTAAGAGAAGAATGAGAAACCCTACCAACTAAGTAGGCTCACACTATTATTTATAATAAAAGTAGGGAACCCAATTACATCCATACACACTTGATACATAATAATAATAATAATAATAATAATAATAATAAAAAAAAAAAAAAAAAAAAAACTAACACTAACACATCTCTCAAGCTGGAATATATATATCAATCATATCGAGCTTGTTACATAAATATGAGACACGCGGATCCGGTAAGGTTTTGGTGAAAATGTCTGCCACCTGTTTTCCTGTAAGAATAAACCCAAACGCGACAACTCTCTTTTGATATTTCTCGCGAACAAAATGACAGTCAATCTCAATGTGCTTCGTTATCTTATGGAATACAGGATTTGTGGCGATATAAATAGTAGATGTATTATCAACCTAGAGTTTGGCAGAACCTCGAAGAGGGAAATGTAACTCTGTCAAAATCTACTGAAGCCACGTAATCTCAGCAGTGGCTAATGCCATAGCTCGATACCCTACTTTAGCGCTAGATCTAGATATAACAACTTGCTTATTACTTTTCCAGGACATCAGGTTCCCACCAACAAACACATAGTAAGCAAATGTGGATCTTCTGTCAAATGTGCATCCAGCCCAATCAGCATCAAAGTATCCTTCCATTCTCATATGTCCATGATCAGAGAACTGGATTTCTTTACCTGGATTCTTGTGCAAATACCTAAGAATACGTAACACTACTCTCTAATGGGGAACACGAGGATCGGGAATAAACGACTCACTACACTCACTAGATAAGCAATGTCTGGACGAGTCATGGTAGTAAGATAATTAAGCTGCCCCATTGTACGTCAATACTGCTAAGGATCTGACAGAATCTCGCCTTTTTTCAGCTCTAGCTTGACGTTAGAATCCATTGGTGAGTCAACGTCTTTGGCATTTATATATCCTGCTCGCTCCAGGATGTCAAGAACATATTTTCTCTGAGAAATGAACACTCCTTTCTTATTCCTAGTTGTTTTAATGCGAAGGAAATATTGAAGATCACCAAAGTTTTTTGTCTGAAACTTGATACCTAGGAATGATTTAAGCTTAGCAGTCCCTTCACTATCACTGCCAGTGATAACAATGTCATCCACATACACAACAAGTAAGATGCAACCAGCTGAATTATGTTGAAAGAATATAGTGTGATTCTTCGCGGACTGCCAAAGACCAAACTTCTATACCACTGAGCTGAACTGGCCAAACTAGGCTTGGGAGACTGCTTCAGACCATACAAGGAACGCCTCAAACGACATACATAAGGAAACCCCCCTTGAGCACCAAAGCCTGGCGGTTGCTTCATATTAACTTCTTCCTCCAAATCACCATGAAGAAAGGCATTTTTCACATCAAGTTGATACAAAGGTCACTGATATGATGCAGCCAACAACAAGAACAAACGAACTGAGGACATCTTGGCAATAGGGGAGAAGGTATCAAAGTAGTCAATGCCATATGTCTAAGTAAAGCTCTTTGCCACGAGACGGGCTTTCAGACGCGCAAGAGTGCCATCAGAATGAAGCTTGATGCATATATCCACTTACACCCAATTGCGGCCTTCCCAGGAGGAAGACTCACTAGGTCTCACATCTGATTAGCCTCAAGAGCATTCATCTCATCAATCATAGTCTTACGCCAACCTGGATGAGAAAGAGCATTTGTAATAGAGCAATGCAAAGAATGCTGATCAATTCTATAGATACCCGTCTGGACAGTGGCTGGTAAATCACGATAGGATACAAGGGATGATCTCTGCAACTACGGTAAGACTTGCATAAAGCAATAGGAGAATCACTTACCTAATTAGGAGCCAGATCCAGCTGAGGAGATACTGTCTCAAGTAGAGGAGAGGTGGTGGGGCTTGGTGAAGACGAAGACTTTGATGATGATGATATCATAAGTGACTCCGGGCCAGCAGGAGAACACTCCCCTGGAATATCAACTGGAGAACTCGCAATTAGAGAAGATGGCACCGGTAAATCATGTTATGAAAGAGAGAAAGAATACGAGAAAACGTGTATTCTTATTGTAAGACATACACACGTATTTATTAAGTAACGAGAGCCTACAGGAGATACTGTGGGCATCCCCACAAGATATTATTAATACTAAATATATATTAACACCCCCTCAAGTTGGAGTATAGATATCAATCATGCCCAACTTGTTACAGGTGTAGTAAACTCGGGGCTCGGGTAGTACCCTAGTAAACACGTCAGCCAACTGTTCACCAGATCGAACAAAGTCAAAATCGATAGTGCCATTCTTATACTCGTGGCGGATGAAATGATAGTCGATCTCGATGTGCTTAGTCCGCTCATGAAACACTGGATTAGTAGCGATGTAAACAACAGACTTATTGTCACACTACAACTTGGTAGGACCCATAGGCGGTTCGTCTAATTCAGTGAGAAGCTGTTGAACCCACATGATTTCGAATGTTGCCAATGCCATAGACCTGCATTTCGTCTCGGTACGAAAATAACCCCGATCACAGAATTGTAGACCCTTCCTCGGGTTAGAATGGAGGTACCGTAGGATACGAACCACTGTATGCCAATGGGGAACACGGGGATCATACATAAATTAATTCACAATGCTGACAGGATAGGCAATATCTGGTCTAGTTATAGTGGTCAAATAATTAAGTTTTTCCACCATTCTGCGATACCTGTCAAGGTGAGGAAACACATCACCGTCACCGGGAAGAAGCTTCGCATTCGGATCCATCGGGGACTCCACACTTTTTGCATTCAGCAGGCCGGTATCGCGCAAAATATCAATCACATATTTTATCTGAGAAATAAAAATTCCATGCTTACCTCTGGCCACCTCGACCCCCAGAAAATACTGTAGGTGCCTAATATCTTTAGTCTGAAATTGTGTCTGCAGAAAGGCCTTCAGGCTATTAATTCCAACATGGTAATCACCAGTGATGACAATATCATCAACATTTACAATGAGAAGAATAATGCCGGAGGCTGTCCGATGAAAGAACACGGTATGATTTTTTCCTGACTGCAGACCAAACTGTTGCACCATCATGCTAAACCTCCCAAACCAGGTTTGAAGAGATTGTTTTAAACCATATAAAGAATGACGAAGGCAACACCAAATCACACCCCCCCCCCGAGCAACAAAATCGGGAGATTGCTCCATATAGATTTTCTCCTGAAGATCGCCATGGAGTGGGAGCGAGGGAAAGAAAAAGGCGAATGAAAGTTATCTTAGAAACAGGAAAGAAACTCTCAAAGTAGTCAACACCATAAGTTTGGGCATAACCTTTTGCAACAAGGTGTGCTTTCAAGAGAGCTAAAGAGCCATCAAGATTCACCTTTACAGTGTAAACCCATTTGCAGCCAACTGCCTACTTCTCAGTAGAAAGTGAAATAAGATCCCAAGTGCCATTATTATCTACGGCAGACATTTCTTTCAACATAGCAGAACGCCAACCAGGATGGGAGAGAGCCTCTGAAATACTACCAGGAACAGTAGTAGTATCAATTGTAGAAATAAAAACACGTAAAGAAGTTGACAAGCCCTTATAGGAGTCAATATATCGGGGGCGATCTCGACATAGACGATAAGGGCGACACCGCGACAGGCAGCAATAGAGGGCTCACCTACCAGGAGGAGACGGATCACGGGAGGGCGAAGCGACAGGAGGTGGCGTCGAAAGCGGGAGGGCGAAGGGGAGGCAGGAGTATCAGTTGTAATCTGAGAGACCAAAAAATGGGCAGACAAAGGGGAGTGAGGTGATTCACGACACGGAGGTGGAATAGGAGGAGAAGGCGAATAGAATGGGGTCGACTCCAGAAAGGTAACATCCCGAGACATAAGAAACTGACAAAGCGCAGGACAGTAACACCGATACCCCTTCTAGTGTTGAGGGTAGTCAAGAAACACACATTTGAGGGCACGATCATCAATCTTAGTGACTTGTGACCTGGTGTCACGCACATAGCATACGCAACCAAAGATTTTAAGAGGTAGGGAGTGCCCAGGTAACATAGGAGCTAACATAGATATCGGGAAAACACCACCCAAGACAGTAGACAGCATGCGATTAATAAGATAACAGGCTGTAAGAACAGCCTCACTCAAAAAATGATGAGGAACATGCATATGACATAGAAGAGCATGGGCTATTTTCAAAACATGTCTATTTTTTCGCTCAGCCACCCCACCACCCCATTCTGTTTGGGAGTATCAGGACACAACGTCTGATGGGAAATGTCATAACTCACGAGAAACTCCTTCATGGCAGTAGATAGATACTCCCCCCCATTATCACTACGCAAGACCCTAACACAGGTATCGAATTGGGTGTGCGTAGTCATACAAAATTGAGTAAACACAGATAAAACCTTAGATTTATTTTTCATTAAATATAGAAATGTGGCACGAGAGTAATCATTTACAAAACTCACATAATAGCGAAAACCAAATAAAGAGGTGACCGGATTTGGTCTCCAGACATCAGAATAGGCTAATTGAAAGGGAGCAAAAGCTTTTTTATTGACTCGAAACTGAAAAGGCACATGCAGGTGCTTGGAAAAACGACACGATTCACACTCAATGGCAGACGCATACTTTAATTTTGGGTACAGAATTTTAAGACTCGACAAATCAGGGTGCCCAAGATGACAATGAATATCAAGGGCAGAAGAAAATAAGGCAGAATACGCCAGAGTAGGAGCATCATCGAGCATGTACAACTCTTCGTCGTAAGATCCTGAAAAATATAAGAATCGGGAAAAAAATGTCACGGAGCAACTCAAATCAGTGGTAATCTAGCTAATAGAAGTAGATTGAAGGGATTATCAGGAGTATGCAAGACATTGTATAAAGATAGGGCAGGCGTTGGTGTCGTAACACCACAGCCCTCAATAGCTAAGGAGGAGCCATTAGCCACCAAAACACCAGCATGACCAGGGGTCAGCTTATAATCTAATAGAATACCTGATGATCTAGCCATGTGAGCAGAAGCACTAAAATCAATAACCTAGATGTGGGGGGTAGCCACACATGCAGTAGGATTATCTGCAAAGGTGGCTGCTGGTACCTCATAAGAACTCGTAGTTTGTCCAATCTGACCATACATATACTGGTCATACTCTGCAGCAGTCATCTCAACAACCCGTCTGGTCGTATTGTGGAGGCCCCCTGAGGACTTGGTACCTCAGAAGAACTCGTAGTCTGTCCAATCTGACCATATATATACTGGTCATACTCTGCAGCAATCATCTCAACACCCCGTCTGGTCGTATTGTGGAGGCCCCCTGAGGACTTGGCTGGATATAATCCTGCTGGCTGAAATCAGATGTGACATTGGTCACCAGTGGGGGCTTCCCATGAAGTTTGTAACATTTACTACGAATGTGTTCCCGGATCTCACAATAGTGGCACGTACGGGACTCATGACCATTATCACGACCTCCTCCACGTCCGGACTTGTTACTGCCACTACGACTGCGGCCTTGGATATAATCCTGCTGGATATAATTCTGCTGGCTGGATATAATCCTGCTGGCTGAAATCAGATGTGGCATTGGTCACCAGTGGGGGCTTCCCATGAAGTTTGTAACATTTACTACGAATGTGTTATCGGATCTCACAATAGTGGCACGTATGGGACTCATGACCATTATCACGACCTCCTCCACGTCCGGACTTGTTACTGCCACTACGACTGCGGCCTCGACCGCTACGGCTACCATGAAAACCCGCAAAAGCGAATTGATCAGAATTCTCGATGGGAGATGCACCGGTACCATGAGACTCATCCCGACGTGACACCCGACTCACACGTTGGAATGACTCGAAGAGAGTGGGAATGTCGGCCCAGTAAGGATTTGAGTGCGCGCGAAGTCAAACTCAGAGTCCAAACTGGCCAAGAAGCACACCACTAAAAGTTGCCGCCTTTGCTGCTGAAACTGAGACAGCTGATTCGTGAACGGGAGAAGGCGATCAAACTCGTCAGTTAAAATCTTGTATTACAAAAGTGATCCTAAAGAGGCTTCTCGGACTGTTGGGAGTGAAAGAAGCCTTTCATGACATTGTATAGGCAGGAGAGATCATTAGTGGATGAATAGATCGATTCTAACGAGGACCAGATCTCTCGCACAGTATTAGTGTTCACTATCAAAGCCTGAACTGAAGGTTCCATCGAGTTGAACAACTGACTAAATATTCGGGTATCATCCCGAGTCTAAGTCCGGAAGGTCGCTGCTGTTTATGATGGAGGGTGATCAAATAGGTGGGAATCGAGCTCCATTTCTTGAAGAGACTTAAGGACGCTCTTTTTCCATTGAGTATATACCCATTGGCGCCATCGAGTCACCGATCAACTAACCGTGTGGATGATGAGACAACCTTTGTGGTACGCTGCCGGCCAGCTTCAACCTGGGATTCGCGGGTCACTGAATCTTCTGACATCCTTGTCTACCAAGGAAATCAAAAAATACCACAGAACACAAGGTACATCCACACGGGAGAAGGATCGAGAACTGTGCGGAACCCTCATTGCATCATCGAACCGGCATACCACAACCCATTATACAGACTAGACAGATGCAGTGGGGGAAAGAGAGAGAGAAAAGGCTGTTCCGACGACTGAGGTAGGTCGCAAAGACTTGCTATGGTCGAGGGAGGCCTGACGGAGGTCGGCGGTGGTCAGTGAAGGGCCGATGGTGGTCGGTGAGGGTCGGCGGAGGTCCGACGAGGGTCTGCGAGGGGCTTGGAAGGGTCGGCGGTGGCTGGTGGCTAGAGTTTGTGGCTAGTCGCGACACGAAGGTTAGGGTTTGTGGTTAACAGTGGTTGGATTACTAGTCGGCGAGGGTCGGCGGAGCAAAAACTAGGGTTTGTGGCTGGCGGCGGCTGAAGGGACTGAAGGCGGCTAGGGTTAGGGTTAGGGTTTGGTAGGTAGGGTTCCATGGCTCTGATATCATATTATAAAAGAGAGAAAGAATACGGGAAATCGTGTATTCTCATTGTGACACGTATTTATTAAGCAACTAGAACCTACAGTAGATACTGTGGGCATCCCCACAGGATATTATTAATACTAAATATATATTAACAAATCAATGGGATAGTGATGCAGCAGAATACTGTCTAAACCATCATTAATAGTGGAGGAAGGTGGAGTCTCGGACCCAAAGAACGAAGTAGATTCAACAAACACCACATCTCGAGATACGATAAACCGTCGCAACTGAGGACTGTAACAACGATATGCTTTTTGGGTCTTAGGATAGCCTATGAAAGCACACTTTACTGCCCGAGCATCCAGCTTTGTCACACTCTGTTTGATATCTAGAACATAGCACACAGAGTCAAAAATCTTGAGGAGTAACGAAAAAGGGACCTGCTGAGGAGCTAAAATTGACAAAGGTGTAGCTCCGTGTAAAACAGAGAATGGCAATCGGTTAATAAGGTAGCATGCGGTCAACACATCTTCACTCCAGAAGATTTTGGGAACTTTCATCTTGAACATCAGGGCACGTGCAGTTTCCAAAAGATGCCTATTCTTTCTCTCAGCCATGCCATTCTGCTGTGGTGTATCTGCACAGGATGTCTGATGAATAATCCCATGTGCATTCAGGTATGTGCCCAACACTCCACCAATGTACTCATCTCCATTATCATTACGGAGTATCTGAATAGTTTTGCCAAATTGAGCTTGGAATTCATTACAAAAGAAGTGAAAATTGTAAACAATTCAGAACGGTTCTTCATGAGATAGAGATAGGTAACCCGAGAGTAATCATCAACAAAAGTTACAAAATACCGAAATCCAAACAAAGATCTGACAGGACACGGACCCTGGACATCTGAATGAACCAAAGAAAATGACTCATTGTCCTATTATTATTTCTAGAGACATATGGCACACGCAAGTGCTTAGCAAAATGACATGACTCACACTCTAACTGTGTAACCTGACTCAATCTGGGACATAACTTTTTTAGACTAGCCAATGAGGGATGGCCCAATCGACAATGTATATCAAGAATATGAGACGATCTTCCAGAACATGCAACAGCCGCAGTCTCATCCAGCACATATAGGCCACTTACCACCCGTCCTCTACTAATAGTATTCCTCGAAACTAGATCATGAAAAACACAATGATTAGAAAAGAATGTTACTGAGTGAGCAGTTCAAATCCTTGGTAATACAGCTCATAGATAGAAGATTAAATGGATTAGCAGGAGTATGCAAAATATCATAAAATGTAATCAATGGAGATAAATCAGCTACTCCTTGTCCCTTCACCCCAGGGTTCCTCCATTGGCGACAATAACCCCATTATGTCTGGAGGCCAATTGATAAGACGAAAACGTACTTGTGGAGCGGGTCATATGTGCAGATGCACTCGAGTCTATCACCCAAGATCTGGGTGTGGCCATACACGCCGCTGGGTTACCCTGCAACTGTAGCTGATGGGGCATCAGCTGTGCTTCCAATCCTCATCTGTATGAACTGATCGTATTCCTCTTGGGGGTCATATCTATAGTCCTCCTCTCATAAGAAGAGGGAGGAACATCATAATTAGCCACTACATTGGCCACAGAAGCACTCAAGTGCAGATGCACTCGAGTCTATCACCCAAGATCTGGGAGTGGCCATACACGCCGCTGGGTTACCCTGCAACTATAGCTGATGGGGCATCAGCTGTGCTTCCAATCCTCATCTGTATGAACTGATCGTATTCCTCTTGGGTCATATCTATAGTCCTCCTCTCATAAGAAGAGGGAGGAACATCATAATTGGCCACTACATTGGCCACAGAAGATGTAGGACGCTCATGTAACTTCCAACATGAGTTCTGTAAATGTCCCTATTCTCCACAGTAGTAGCAAGTCCTAGTGTCACGTCTACCTCGACCTCTGCCTCACCCTCCATCACGGCCTCTACCTCGCCCTCCATCACCACGGCTCCCATCACGAGCTCTCCCTCTAAATCCATCTCTACCTCCTCCACGAGATACACCTAAGGCTATATGATTACCCCGGTCAGCAGCCGTAAGATGAGGCTCTTCTTTACTAGCTACTCTGCTTATCCTCCTGAATATCTCAGATAAAGAAGGAATATCAGACCTAGCTAGGGTTTGGGAATGTGCTGAGTTAAGCTCCTGGTTCACTCCAGCTAGGAAACAAACAACCAGGAACTGCATTCTCTGCTTTCTAAAAACCTCATATCGATTGGTAAACGGTACCAACCGATCATACTCATCTGCTAACACCTTGAACTCTGTGAAATATTCTGAGAAAGGTCGCTCTCCTTGTTGTACTCTGAAGATACTCCGCATCACATCGTATAGTCTGGACAAATCATTAGTCGAGACAAATGTCTCTTCGAGTATGGTCCACACCTCACGAACAGTTGTGGCATTGGCCACCAAAACCTCAACAGAATACTCCATGGAATTCAACATCTTATTGAGCAATCTTGCATCATTCCGCTTCCATCTTTTGTAGTCATCAGATCCCTTCTCAGGAGGATCTTCGAATAAATGATCCTCCTTTTCCATACCTTCAATCGTTAGCAATATATTCTTTTTTCATAACACATGTTTGTAGTCTAGTCGATTTCGAATCCACTAATCATGTGGATGACGAAAATACATTCGTGATTCCTTGTCTATCAGTTCCTTGTTTATTAGTACTCGTTTAAGAGTCACCACCTCTCGTAAAACTCTTCGGCGACATTATAATCTATCAATCTCAAGGAACAGCGAACAATCACACCAACACACAATAGAACCCAACCAGAACTCTAATCAATCATAAATGGATCACTAAACATACCTTCGAACCATCCCCATAGACTCAAACAAACTGTAGTAGTCTCGAGATCCTCAAAACAACAGCTAGGATCCTCCTTTGACAAGTGGACAATGAACCAGAGAGATGGGAGAGCCTTACACTTGTCGGTTGGCTAGTAGATCACCTAGAGGGGCTAGGGTTTCCAGGATTGCAGCCAAGAGGGAAAAAGAGAGTCGAAAAGGGAGAGAGGGTCGGTGAGATGTACATAGAGGTGCGGTGAGGGAGGGTCGGCGGAAGGGTCAGAGAGGGTTTTGGGGGTCGGTGACATGGAGAGAGAAAGAGAGAGAGAGTCGGGGTGATGGACAGGGAGGTGTGGTGAGGGAGAGAGGGTCGGGGGTAGGGTCAAAGAGGGTTTCAGGGGTCGGTGACAGGGAGATAGGGTCGGCGGAAGGGTTTTGGAGGTGTGGTTAGGGTTTCAGGGTGGTGGAGGCTAGGGTTTCATAGTGGCGGCAGTGGAGGCTAGGGTTTCATGGGTGGCTCTGATACCATGTTAAGTGAAATAGAGAAGAGAAGAATAGGAAACCTTACCAACTGAGTACGCACACACTATTATTTATAATAAAAGTAGGGAACACAATTATATCCATACACACTCGATACATAATAATAATAATAATAATAATAATAATAATAATAATAATAATAATAATAATAATAATAATAATTAAAAAAAAAAAAACTAACACTAACAGTATTTGGCTCAACAATTTCATACCAAGGATTTGAGCCTACTTCATTATTTTCTTGAGATTGAGATTGTTTGTTCCTCTCGCTGTATGTCTTTATCCCAATGCAAGTATGTCCTTGACATTTTTTCTGAGATTAGCTTACTTGGTGCTTGTCTGGTTGATACTCCTATGGATTCCACCGTTAAGCTTGATGCTGAGTTTGGCGCTCTTTTTTTTATATTGGTTGCTATCATTGCTTGGTTGGTAAACTCATTTATTTCACGGTTACTCGCCCCGACATTAAGTATGCTGTTGGGTGGTTAGTCAATTTATGCATTTCTCTCGCTAGCCTCATTATGATGCTGTTTGTCGTATCTTGCGGTATTTGAAGAGTGCTACTGATTGCGACTTATTATATTGGCTTGCAACAACTGTCTATTGATGGCTTCAGTGAAGCTGATTGGGCCTGTAGTCGTTCTGATCGGCGATCGACATCGGGATACTTTACTTTCGTTGGGCTTACTCTTCTTGCTCTAATGTAAATGTTTTATGATAACCAGGCCGTGATTTTTATTGCAAATAATTTGGTCTTTCATGAGTAGACCAAACATATTAAGGTTGATTGTCCCTTTATCAAGGATTTGTTGTTGCAAAAATAGATTATCACTCCCTATATTTGTTCGGGAGATTAGATTGACAATATCTTCACCAAACCTTTGCCTCGTTTGTCTTTTTTTCACTTGTCTTTCAAGCTGGGCATATTTGATCTGTATGCTCCAGCTTAAGGGGGAGTGCTAGATGTTAAGAATAATGGAAAGCCATACCCAAAAGGGGGAGCATATTTGATCTATATGCTCCAGTTTAAGGGGGAGTGTTAGATGTTAAGAATAATGGGAAGCCATACCCAAAAGGATAGGCAAGACTCTTATTTATAATAAAGTTAGGCAACACCACTACATCCATACACGTACACACACTAGATAATAATAGCACTAATACAATATATATCTAACACCCCGCTCAAGCTGGAGCATATATATCTTCCATGCCCAGCTTGTTACATAAATAGGAAATACGCAGACCCGGTAGAGATTTAGTGAAGATATCTGCCACCTGGTCCCACGTACACACACTAGATAATAATAGCACTAATACAATATATATCTAACACCCCCCTCAAGCTGGAGCATATATATCTTCCATGCCCAGCTTGTTACATAAATAGGAAATACGCAGACCCGGTAGAGATTTAGTGAAGATATCTGCCACCTGGTCCCACGTACACACACTAGATAATAATAGCACTAATACAATATATATCTAACACCCCCCTCAAGCTGGAGCATATATATCTTCCATGCCCAGCTTGTTACATAAATAGAAAATACACGGACCCGGTAGAGATATAGTGAAGATATCTGCCACCTGGTCCCATGTAGGAACTGACCCAAAAGTAACGCCTTTCTGATATTCTGTACGGACAAAATGGCAGTTAATCTCAATGTGCTTCGTTCTCTCATGAAATACTGGGTTTATGGCAATATAAATAGCCGAGATATTATCAACCCAGAGTTTGGTTGATCCTCGAATAGGAAAGTGTAACTCTTTCAAAATCTGCTGTAACCACATAATCTCAGCAGTTGGTAAAGCCATGGCTCGGTATTCGGCCTCCGCACTAGACCGGGAGACCACAGTCTGCTTCTTGCTCTTCCAGGAAACCAAATTCCCACCAACAAAGATAGAGTAACCAGAGGTGGATCTCCTGTCAAATGTATATCCAGCCCAATCAGCATTAGAGTACCCTTCCATTCCCCTATAACCATGATCAGAAAACTGGATACCCTTCCCTGGGTTTTTGTACCAGTACCGAAGGACGCGTAATACTGCTTGCCAATGGATAACACGGGGATCAGACAAAAACTGATTTACTATACTCACTGGATAAGCAAGATCTGGATGAGTCATAGTAGTAAGATAATTCAGTTGCCCCACTGTATGGCGATACTGGTCATGATCAGAGAGAGGCACTCCTTTATTCGGTTATAATTTGACATTAGTCTCCATAGGTGAATCTACTCCTTTAGTATTTATATATCCTGCACGCTCCAGGATGTAAAGAACATACTTTCGCTGAGAAATGAACACACATTTCTTATTCCTGATTACTTCAATGCCTAGAAAATATTGAAGTTCACCAAGATCTTTCGTCTGAAACTTGGTGCCTAGGAATGATTTAAGCGCAGCAATCCCTCATTTGGCACTACCAGTAATAATAATGTCATCCACATAGACGATGAGTAATATGCCTCCCGCTGAGGTATGACGAAAGAAAACAGTATGATCCTTTGCAGATTGCTGAAGACCAAACTCTTGTACCACAAAACTGAAACGGCCAAACCAAGCCTTGGGAAACTGCTTCAGTCCATATAAGGAGCGCTTTAATTGACATACATGACTAGGGGACCCCCCGTGAGCAATAAAGCCGGGTGGTTGCTCCATATAAACTTCTTCCTCCAAATCACCGTGAAGGAAGGCATTCTTCACATCAAGTTGATATAATGGCCACTGATGAGAAACAGCCACCGATAAGAATAGACGAACAGAGGCTATCTTTGCAACAGGTGAAAAAGTATCAAAGTAGTCAAGGTCATAGGTCTAAGCATAACCTTTGGCCATTAAACGAGCCTTTGCCCACTAAACGAGCCTTCAACCGCTCAAGAGAGCCATTAGAACAAAGTTTGACTGTATAGACCCACTTACAGCCGATCGCAGTCTTCCTCGAAGGAAGACTGACCAGGTCCCAAGTATTATTAGTCTCAAGAGCATTCATTTCCTCAAGCATAGTCTTGCGCCAACCTGGATGAGAAAGAGTATCGACAACAGAGTAAGGCAACTTATGGTGATCAAGAGTATTAATACCTTGCTGGACAGTAGCAGGTAAACCACGATTGGAAGTAGTATATAAGGGATGATTTCCACAATTACGATAAGATTTGCGTAAAGCAATAGGAGGGTCACTTACCTGATCAGAGGTTAGATCCGGCTGAGGAGATACTGACTCGAGTAGAAGAGAGGTGGTGGAGCTTGGTGACACTGAGGAGTCGGAGGATGATGAAAGAACAGGTGCCTCGGAGACAGCACGTGGAGACTCCTCGGAAATATCAACTGGGGAACTAGTCACAGGAGACGATGCCACTGGTAAATCAGGGGAGGACTGATATAGTAAAAT
>JAOTRH010466823.1:13136-27589 GCA_034768845.1 Heliamphora exappendiculata | reverse complement strand
TTCCAAATTTTTTCTAAAATTTTCTAGTATTTTCTAAAGATTTTCTCAAAATTTTCTCAAATTTTTTTTAGCATTTTCTATAAAAATTTCTAAAATTTTTCCAAAAATTTGTCTCAAAATTTTCTAGATTTTCCTAAATATTTCTAGGTTTTCCTTAAAATTTTTCTCAAAATTTTTTAGAATTTTCTAAACATTTATTGAACTTTTTCAAAAAAGTTTTTCAAAGTTTTCCTCGAATTTCTGAAATTTTTCTCTAAATTTAAAAATAAATAAATAAATAAAATAATAATAAATATATATATAAAATCAAAAATCAAAGAAAAGTTTTCGCCCCCTAGATTTGTGTTTTTCTCGAAATAAACAAAAAAGCTTTTTTTAAAGATTATTTTTAATCACCTCTTTTTGTTGGTTGTTTAAAAGATTCTAATTGTTTCTACTGTTTTGATCTCTATTGCAAAGGTACTTAAACTAGATTCAGATCTTAGTAATTAATAACCATTCATCAAATACATCAACAATCACCATTATCTATCATTTATCACCATCATTCATCACATCATTATATGGGAGATCCTAAACATGCGTCTACGCTCGATATTTCATTCTTTGGTATTAAAACAAGTAAGGATAGGGTACTTACTTATGGGCGTCGACGAGATATATGATGGTCAGGATCCTGCAGAAGAAGGTCAGCAGCAACAACATCCTCGGGAGGCTCATAGCGTCTTAAGCCACGTGGAACCGCGTGATGAGGTAATGGATCATAAGTGTGGGGGTCGAAGGGTACCAAACGGCCATCTCCAGCGCTAGGATCCAAGAAGTCAACAATCTCGGCCTCAACACCAGCATCTGCAGCCGCCTGCGCCGCAGCAACTGCACGCGCCTCCTCAGCAACATGAAGGGAGGCAAGCTTCGCCTCAAGCACAAAGGCATCCATCGCTGCAGTGGGCTGCGTGGAAGTGACCCCGCTAGCAGAGGGGTCCCGTCGTGATCCCTAGTTGTCATCACCATGGCCCAGACCCGCCACGAAGAAGAATGGAATCACTAATAACAGGGTAAACATCGTGAGAAGCAAGAAAGAAATCGGGAAAACGAGAGATGGGAGAACAAGAAAGAGACGAGAGAGAGTTTGAGAGTGCAAGAGGGTTAGAGAGAGAGAGTGAGAAAGTGAAGAATTAGACCACCCCGCGCGCCTTAAAGGCCTGGTGCGCGTCTCAAGTTGGCGGTCGCCACTTCTAAAGTGAGCAACCGCCAGGTTTTCCAAAAGCCACACGGCGACCGCCATGTTGTAGGAATTTTTACTCGGCAGCCGCCATGTCAGAGGGGTTTCGTCTTGGCGACCACCAGGTTGTGAAGGGTCACATTGCGATTATGACGTTTTAGGGGCATGTTTGGGTGTTTTTGTTTCATTATTTGTATGTACCTTACTATGTATGCACATGCTTAGCAAAATAATAATAATAAAAAAATATATAAAATATATATACAATTCTTTTTAAAAATAAAAATAATAAATAATAAATAAAAATAATAAAAATATATAAACAAATAAAAATAATAAAATAATACAATAATAAAATAAAAATAAATAAAAATTTTCAACGAATAATAAATAAAAACTTTGTTTCTTTAAAATTTTAATCTCATACCGAATTTTAGGTCTTAACTCCATCCATTAATTCGTGATTTTTCACTCCGATAAATTGAATTTTAAGCTATAAATTTGGCTTTTAATTAATTTTTTTAATCTCATACTTCATCCCGAATTTTTAAGTCTTAACTCGACCTATTAATTCATGATATCCTCTCCGATAAAATTCCTGATTTGAATTTTAATTATTTTTTGAAATTTTTTTAAACTTTTTCACAAAGATAGCCATCATTTCAGGGTCTAAATTATCATCCAAGTCACTAGTAGAATCTTGAGCTGTAGAAAATGCCAAAATTTTTGAAACTTTTTTATTTTAAAAATTCAACTCATAAGTTTGAAAGTTTCCAACTAAACTTTCAACAAAAATAGAATCTATATGTTTTTACTTTCCTCTATAGCTGTGGCTTTTTGTTGGAGACATTCAGATAAGAATCGAAGTATTTTCTGAACAATTTTAGAATTAAAATTTTTTTTATCAAGATTAAACAAAGTATTCACAATATTACTTAAATTTGCATAAAAATTGTCAAAACTTTTATCGTCTTTCATAAGCAGAGTTTCAAAATTAATTGTGAGACGTTAAAGTTTTGAGATTTTTACGGTATCAGCCCATTTATGAGTGATTTGAAGAATATTCCATACATCTTTAGCCAAATCACACGTACTAATTTTACGAAACTCATTTTGTATAACTCCACTAAAGATAGCATTAATAGTTTACTATTCCAGTCTGCATCTTCAAAATTAACTCTGTCCCATCTAGCTACGGACTTAGGGACGGTTTCTTCATCAACAACAATAGTGGGTGGCTTGTAACTTTCAACAACGGAAAGCCAAACACGTTCGTCAATAGATTTTAGAAAATTCCTCATTCTTACTTTTCGAATTAGGTAATTATGACCGTCAAGAAGGGGTGGTCAACCGGTCGAAGCACATTCTTTAAGAAAATTCATTTATTGCAAATCAATCAAAGGATTACACCCAAAAAATTTTTTTTTTTTAAAAAAAATGTGACCTGCTATTATTCCAATTGAAAAATCCTGTTTACAGATTGATTTGCACTAATCGATTTAATCAAAAAGCTAAATGCCACAAAACGTAAAACTAACCAATCACATAAGTAATAACGTAAAGTAATCACAATCACACACGAGATGACGATTTTTTACGTGAAAAATCCAAAATCGAGTAAAAACTACGAGACCACTCCGGGTTTAAAAAATCAAACGCTATATCGTTGGTTACAAAAGAATCTTACAAAATCGACGTTGAATTCTCAACCAAAATTTTGAAAGCTTACTCTTATTGAATCCACGTACACCAACTCTTGTGCTTAACCGTCGTTGGAACCCATCACTGGACTTCAACTGTTGATAGAATCCTTCACCAGATTTCAAACACTTGAGAATCCTCTTAAGCAACTCTACGAACATGAACAGATCATTGAAGGTTTGAATCCTCGATGAAAGACTTGATTGCGTGGAAGCTAAATGATTATTTAAACTTGTTGACACCATTTAGAAACCCTAGCCATTATATATTTATAACCCCATGCGAAAACTTAGCTGTTGATGCGCTTTTTTAAAACTGTCTCGCCGAGGACCGCTCGAGCGGTCTTTTCACTGCTAGAGCGATGAGGCCTATTATGCAGCACCTGTTGTAGAGAAGTGAGAAACCGAGAGCACTTCAAAATCGCTCAATCCACTGCTCGAGCGGTCTCTCAAGCGGTTTGTATCCTTTTGTAGCTTTGTGTCGTTTTGGCTTCGATTCTTGATTCGCTGCAATGCACATGCATACTTCTAACAGATCAAGTATCAAATATCACAAAATAAAATATAAATATTTTAAATGATAATTTGTCACAGATTCGCTAAATAAAAAAACAAATTTAGACCAAGGCCAAAATTCCTAACAATATCTCGATATTTCACGATTATTAAAACATTAAAATATACAAAATCAAACCAAACTAAACTTTTGTTCCAATCAATTATGCTCGACTTAAAACATAAAAATATATATATGTAAATATTTATAGACAAAATTTATTAGTGTGCTATAACTTTATTTTTTAAAAAAGAATTATTATAATAAAAACATATATATAATTCTCTTATGTTACAAATGAAAATAGTTGATGTTGATATTTGTTTGACCTTTGTCCTCTATTTGTCTCCTCTCTAGCTCTCTTTATTTAAATTTTAATTTTTTTTCTTCACTTCACTTTAAATTCAACTTTATTCTTTATCTTTCATCAAAAATATATTTTTAATATATATGCATACATGATGTTTGAAAAATGTAATTAATTTTGTATATCTTTTTAGTGATATTAGAAGTTAACGGTAACATCATTAATTTTTTTTAATGCATTACTACTCTTAACATTAAAAAGATTGTTCATTAATTAAAATTGTTTTTATAGTTAAATTATGTTTAAAATAATTTTAAGCACGAATAATTCCTAATTATCTTATAATAGGATAAATAAAACATTTTTGTAAATAAAAGTCATTTGACCAAATATTTTGTACCGAGGGGAAATATGTGCGTTCAACCACCATTTATATAAAGATCATGTACAAAGTTATTTTACAGGTCACATTTGAATAATTGTTTAATTATTTTAATTATTTTATTTTATTTTTAATAAAAAAAATTTCTTTGACTCCTCTCATTAGGACAAACCGAAAAAATAAATTTTTTGATCAAACTAAAAAAATTCAAAAAAGATAAAAATAAGCCAATAATATAAATTTTATGTTGTTTATTTTCATTTTTAGTAAGTTTTTTTTATGTTTCAAACAATTTTTTTCTTTGTTGATGTACTAGCAAATTATTCGGGCTTAAAAATATTTTTAATATAATATAATTTAAATATTAATTTTACACAATTAAGATAATAAAGTACAAAAAAAATCAATTTATTTATAATTTAAAAAATCACATTAAAAATGGAGTCAGACTCATTGTAAAATCTATAATAAAAAAGTAACCATTACTTTTCTTTATTTTCAATTTTTTTCTCTCTCTCCTCTCTCTTGACTCCAATTGAGAATTGGGTTTTTTTTTTGGTAATTATGAGAATTGGGGTTTATTACACTGGCTTTTGCTCATACCTCGCACTGACTCGTCGATCCTCCTCATGATCCTAAACTAATTCGCTTTCCTCATGACCCTAAATTGACTCGTCGGTCCTCCTTATGACCCTAAACTGATTTGCCCTCCTCATGACCCTAAACTGACTCGTCGGTCCTCCTCATGACCCTAAACTAATTCGTCGGTCCTCTGCAGGACCCTAAACTGACTCGTCAGTACTTCTCATGACCTTAAACTGATTCATCGGTCCTCCTCATGACCCTAAACTAATCGTCGGTGCTCCTCATGACCTTAAACTGACTCATCGGTCCTCCTCACGACCCTAAATTGACTCGTTGGTCCTCCTCACAACCTTAAACTGACTCGTCGGTCCTCCTTACGACCTGAAACTAACTCCCCGATCCCTTCACGACCTAAAACTGGTTGATCCTCTTCTTGATCTGTGTTATGACATCATAACCCTCTTGCATTATATCTGCACTACAATGTAAATGCCTGCATCATGTTAGAATTTATTCATGTTAGCATCCACATCATGTTCCTTATCATTGCATCTCGCATTTTGCCATATGAACTATGTTCTGGTCTGATCCCTAGCAAAGGTGTATGTAGGCATCTCGATAAAAATTCGAGTACGACCAACATCATACGAATGATTGTGTGCTCATGGCTTGAGATTGACGGCACGGTCAAATGGCTGTTGTCACTGGGTCTTTGATATAACATGCTTCGCGCATTACTATACAAGTTATATCAAAGAGGGGTAACTATAGACACTCCAATTTGACCCCGCTTAATCTTAGGCGAATTCGATGATAAAAATAGGTAGAATATGGCCTCAGTTCGATCCTCGAAAAGTGATCCAAGCTTGGTATTTGAACCCGAAACTTTCAAACCAATGAAATTTTGTCGAACCATTGAAACTTGCTGCCCAAGTAAGGCAACTGCCAACTTGTATTGTGGCGCCCGTCATAGAACTTTGTAGAAACCCTAGCCCAGAGTGGCGACCGCCATCTTCAATCATGGCGACCGTCATAGAACTTTGTGGAACCTTTAAAAAACATGGCAACCGCCAACTTGCATTATGGTGACCACCAACTCCAAATGGCCTTACGTATCCCAAAACGTGGCAACACCTCATTGGTTGAAGAATTCTATAAATACCGTACCCCAGCGTACGTTTTCAGTACGAATTTTGAGTGAGAGAGACTCTGTCGATGTATCGAGTGATCCCGAGCCCCGACGCCGAAGCCCTGTTGAAATTCCAAGTCCCGAACCTCCAATACCTGCATTTGAAGCTATAGCTTGGATCACCGTACGAGGATTGGACAATTAGAGTTCATTTTGTCGACTTGAGGATTCCCCGGCAACCTAGGTACCTCGTTTGGACCCTTGACCTTTCTAAACTCCATTTCTCTCTCTTGGGGTGGTCGGGTTAATATTCATTTTTAAATTCTGCAATTTCATTTATATTCGATGTAATGTAGTTTATTGTTAATTTCATTTATAGACTATGTCATTTTTATTTCGTTTTAATTCTTTGATACGTTCAACTAATTTATTAAAATAGTGCTAATATATCTCTAACAATTACAATTTGACAATGTTGCTAATTATTGTAATCAAAGCACTTATATAAAAATGGTTGCAATTGTCAATATTGTACCCATTTAATTGTTAATTTTCTCTTAATGTTAATTTAGTGCTTTTTTTATTAGTACTTTTATTTTTCTTTTAATTTAATGTTCTAGCATTAATTACATTTTTTTTATTAGTCTAATTTTCGTTTATTAGTATTTTATTTTCTTCTCTTGTACCATTAACTGAATGTTCCATCTTAATTCTTAGCTTTCATTTAGTAGTAATGTAATTCTTTTTAGCATTAATTTTTTTCTTTCTTTTTTTTATAATATTGTTTTATTTTTTTTTTCCATGTTTTATTTCTTCTAGCTTAATGTAATGCATTAGTCACTTTTTTTATATTTCTTTTTTGTAACATTAGTTTAATGCTCTATTTTATTTCTAGTTTAATATTTTCTTTTTAGTTTTTATTTTATTTTCTTTAATAATAGTGTAATTTTCTAGCATTTTATTTCTTTTTCTTTTCTTTTCTTGCGATGTAACTTTACTTTCTTTTCTTTTTTTTTAAGTCCCATTTTCTCTTCATTAGTATTAATGTTCCATTATATTTTTTACTCTTTCTATCTTTTTGTTTTCTATATATTTTTTTCTTTTAAGGTTAATGTAGTTTCTTTTGCTAACATTTTCATTCTATTTTTTCTTCTATTTTATTACTAACTTTAAATTTTCTTATAATGTCATATTTTCTTTCTTTTAAAACTTTATTTTCTTTTCATAATATTTTATCTCATTTTATCCTTTTTTTTCTTTATTAAACCCAAAAATCATAAAAAAGGTCATTTAAACTAGTTTTCACCTTTAAATGTAATTTTCTTAAAATGAGGATAGTTAGGTGAGTAGTTAGGTTTTTTTTTTGGTAATTCAAATGAATATTTTCTAACCTTTCCATTATAACATATTTTTCTTTTATAAATTTTCCTTTTTCTTTTTTCTTAAACCTTTAAATTCTCTTTTTCATGTAGCTCTTATTTTCTTTGTTAATAAGCTTTTTTTTAATTTTTATGCATCTTTTTACATTTGATTTTTTTTAAATACTAATTCGGTTCATTTTTGTAATATGCATATTTTGATTATTTTTTTTTAGAATGCATGTTTAGAATAGCTTAGTTTGTTTTGTTAATAATTCATGTTTAGGTGATTCTAGCATTTTCCACCATATTTTTACTTTTTTTCCACAAATTATGTTAGTTGGTTCATTTTTATGAAATTACATGCGGGTGTGCTCCATGTATTTTTTTAGTTAAAAATTGCATGCCATAGGATTTAGAATTTTTCTTTTGACATTTATTTATTTTGGAGTGTTATGTACATGTTTTATGTATTTTTTATACTTGATTTTGAATGTTCTTTATTTGCCACTATTTTATTTATTTGTATGCATTTGAAAAATTTTATTAAAGAATCAATGATGATTAGGAGAGGTCAACCTTACAATTGGGCGAACGGGGTGCCTAACACCTTCCCCGATTCGTACATGAGCTCCCGAACTATTTTTCTCAGGTTTACGTTTTAAAAGATTAGTAGCTATTTTGTTTTTCTTAATTTTTCTCAAAAATTAAGTGGCGACTTTATTTTTAATAAAAATGAGTTTTCAAAATTTGGCTTTCAAAGTATTAAAATATTTTTGTAAATATTTTTGAATTCTCCTATTTTCGACCCCTAAATCCCAACGCCACATATGGTAATTGTACTGTATGTTGCTTACGATACCGAAAGACATGTGGGAGATCAGAACACAGATTTTTTTCATAAAGATGTTTAAAATATTCAATTTGTTGTTGTGTAGAAAATTTTTAAATTTGTTCTTCTAAGTGGGAATATGATACTTCTTTTTGTAAAAAATAAATTTATTTTTGTTTAAAGATTAAATTAGTTTTTAATTCTTGTAAAGTATGTGGTTATGGAGAAAATATAAAATAAAAATTTATTTATTCATTTTCTAGGAATTTAGTATTGATACCATGATGAGTAACAGTAAAAGGAGCTATTAAAGTTAAGAAAGGCGTTTCTAATATTATATGTTGAGAGAGATCTTGAACAAGAATAAATTCTGTTTGAAAACATATTCCTTGATTATATATATAAACATTAGATAATTTATAATTTATTTTCATTGAGCTACCATGAGCAGTATGAAGATCTTGTTTTGTTTTTCTAAAATATTTTGTGGGCATTAAACATTTTCTTATACAATTGAGATCTGCACCAGAATCAACTAGAGCCAATAAAATTAAGAGTTAATAAAATTATAGTTTGTGTTAAAAATTATGAGTGTCTGATAAATATGTTAACTTGTAGTTAAAATAAAAAAAAGTTATAACTTGCAGTATAAATTGTGAGTATTTAGTAAAAATTATAATTTATTATTAAAATTAGTAATAAAAAATTAAAAATTAATCTAAAAAACTTAGCCAAACACCGCCACTAGCTTCTTAAGCATTTAAATATTTAGTTAAGTGTTTGTCTATTTAGTCAAAGTGTTTAAGCTTTTTAATTATCACTTTAAAGATAGAATTTATAAATGTGTACGAAAAAAATAAAAAATTCAAGGTATTCTATTGAATACCTTCACTAATAAGTGTAGCAGACCCTAATTTTGACCTATGCAAAAATGTATTAATGAAAGAGGAATATGTCTACTTCTTTGCATCAACAAAAATAAAAAGGGAATTATGATATTTTTACTTGTAATGTTGGTTATTTTAAAAAGAGTATTGTAATGTTGGTTATTTTAAAAAGAATATTATTATATGCACAGATAAAAGATACGAATTTAAATACACTCATTTTGTATAAAATAAGTCATATAATAATTATAAAATTCACTTTATATAAAAAGAGTGTGTCCAATTTTATATTTAAATTTATGCACTTAATATTTTACTTTTAAAAATGTTTCCAATGGTATTAAATGCACACTTTGCTTGCCTATACTCACTACATTCAATGAGAATCTTGTAATGATTCTTTAATATTTGTAAGATAAATAAATGTAATCAATAAAAAATGCGTGTATTTAAAAATTTCCAAATACATGTCATGCAATGATGGACAAAATTACTAAAATAGCCCTTCTCGATAATACTATTACCCAGATAAATTCAATGGTAAAAAATGCAATGGGACATGACGGAGCGAGACTAGGATAAGATATTTCATTTCCAACCCCTATTGATCAGGGCAATAACAGAAAAAAGTACCGAAAAAATAATGAGGAACAAGGCGGGAAGGAGATATTTCGGAAATAGTTT
This sequence comes from Heliamphora exappendiculata, assembly GCA_034768845.1. Classification (NCBI taxonomy): domain Eukaryota; kingdom Viridiplantae; phylum Streptophyta; class Magnoliopsida; order Ericales; family Sarraceniaceae; genus Heliamphora; species Heliamphora exappendiculata. The sequence goes on along the minus strand of JAOTRH010466823.1, from coordinate 17,947 downwards.
CCAAAATTTTAAAAAGTGATATTAAAAAGAATTATAGATAATATAATAAATAAAAAATGGTAGTTAATAAATTAATAAAATAAAAAAATGTAAAATATAAGAAATAGAGAAAAAACAATAGATAAATAAAATATTTTAATATTTCAAATTTATCATAATTTTTTAAAATAAATCTATATAATAAGATAGAACTTAATAACGTAGTATCTATATAAGTGTTAAAATCTCAATAATTGAAATGAGATAATCTTGCCTCTTCATTTTGTTATCTCTCATTTCTTACGTTTTTTTATATAAAAAGTAAAAAAAAAAATTATTGATATTACTTTTTTTTTTACTAATTTAACAAAAAAATAATTTAATTTTTATTTTTACTATCTTTTTTACATTCGTAAATTTGTAAACCACCAAAGTCATATTTTGTACTGAGTGTCTTAAAATTATATAATTAACTAATTATAAATTATTGATATTATTTTATATTTTATTTTTAAATTACTAAAACTAAATAATTGAGTGCCTCTACGAACGAACAAGTGATAATTAGTTTTATACATGTATTTATATATAAAAAATATTTATTTTATATAATTAAGAATGAATAAAAAAGTAAATATTGTTTCAATTCTGTCTATTATTGGGAAAAAAAATCTCTTATATAACCAGACAAAAAATGCGGAACGGGACGGGACAAAAAAAAAAATTATAAGAAGAGTGTAATGCAATTTCAAAATGTAAGGAGTATTTGCAATCATCATAAATGTGAGATAGGATCAATAATGTATTCTGCCTTAATTCAATAAAGATTATGCTAATCTCCACCATTGGCAATGAGTAATGATAAAATTGTATAAATATTTGTATAAAATATATTAATATTAATAAAAATAATAATTTTTATATTTAAAAATATATTAATATTAAAATATTTTTTTTCTTTATTATCCTATTATTTACTGTCCACTGGACAATGGTTGGCATGACCATTTAAGCACGGTTTGGGTAGCTTTTCGTGTGTGTGTTTTTTTTTGAATTTTTTTATATTTTTTGAAAATTTTAGGGTCTAAATTTTGTACTTCTTTGATCTGTATTATAAAACGAATTTAAAAATATAAATATTTTGATTAAAGTTGAAAAAAATTTATTAAAGACGAAAAAATTCTGTAACAGCCTTAAAATAACTTTTTTCATCTTATATGATTTTTTAAAATTTTTTGAATAAGTCATTTTTACTTTACTAGGTTTTTGAGAAATCTAAAAAATATCACCGTTTAAGTTAATTTAATTTTTTTTAATTTAAAAAAAAACACAAAAAAATCCATAAAAAACTATCCCAAACAGTCTCTGAATAATCCATCAGCAAAGCAGGGTCCACGCCCTTTTAACATTTGGACCGTTACTGAAAACTCCTTGAAGAATCACGGCAGGTGTTCAATAAGGAAATTATCAAGTACACTCTGAACCATAATTTGCATTCTTTTTTACCCAATCAGCATATTAATAAAACACTAATTTATTAAACGGTCCTATTAAACGCAGTTTAATGAATTATGGTTAAGAATTTAATAGAAATTGAAAATTCTAATATTAATATATTTTGGAGATATTAGTTTTTACAAATATCAATATATTCTATATCTCTTATTGACAATTATAAAGACTGTTATTAGCATTTTTTTATATAAAATAATGAATTGTTTAGCTAATCAGTGCATACTTTTTTAGACAAGGTCATACTACTGTCACAAATATTACTATATTGGTCTTGTTTGGGATAAATTTATTTATTAACTTATTTTAACTTAAACAGTATAGAATTTAACTTATTAGTTTATTTTTACGTTTTTTTATATTTTTTAATTTTTTTATATTTTGATCAAATTTTTTTTATTTTTTCGACTCATCTCAACGAGAAGAATTTAAAAAATATAATAGTTTGACTAAATGATAAAAAAATTTAACTAAAAACGAAAATTTTACAAAGTCAAATAAATAAATAAATCAATTTTACCAATTCATATGTATATATATTAATATATTTTTTACTTAATATTTAATCTATCAAAAAAATAATACAAGAAAGTGATTCACAATAAAAGTAAAGTGAAAAAAAGAAAATTATTTTTTGTTACTTCTCAAGTTTATAAGAAAATTATTAAAAAATTGAATTTTAACTTTCTCATAATGTATAATCATATACCTTTTATAGAATTGATTTTGCATAAAGAAGTTTTTAGCAAAAATAATATTATGATCGATTTCATTTTTTTTACAATAAAACAAACATGTATGCAAGATCTCAAGGTCTACCGTTCAAAATCTAAATGTTATTAATTAGGTTCTTGTAAGGGAATGGTTGGATTATTTCTTTAAAAATTAGTCAATGTATTGATAAATTGTGCCCATAATAAAAAAAAATGAACAAAATCTACCTAGACAAATGCTGTATTAGACATAGGAATATCAATAGAGCGGAAAAATGTGTGCTTGAGATTCTTTCTTCATGTCTCGTATTTTATCAGAGTGAATTTTATTATTTTAAAAGAATTAAACTTCACATGTGTATTATAAATACAAAAGTATATAAATTTATATAATACAGAACCAAACAGAAAAAATTGAGCTTGACAAAGTAAATATTATTTTCGCTCCACTTGTTATTAGAAATTATTTTTTTATAAAATTAAAAATTAAAATATGCAGAGGCAGAACGGGACAAGATCGGAATTGTCAATTTCAACTTACACCGAAGCACCGAATAACTTCTCGCGAAAACAGTGAGGAGAGAAATAAAGTTAAAAAAAAAAAGAAAAAAAGAAGAGCGATGTCAGTTTCTTCACACCCCGCGTCCTGAACGATCTCTTCAATTCTTTATCTCCGCTCAGCGATTCGTATGCAAAGTCTCCCAACCACTGCCCTTCCGCACATTCAGAGCATCGACTGTCGAGTCTCCGCTAATTCAAACCCACCAAAATAAAAATAAAAAATCCAAAAAACCAAAAAAAGCTTCGATACTCGAGGTTTCATCGGAGAAATTCGTAAGATTGTGACGAGTTGTATGTATTAATACATATAATTTAGGGTTTTTAGTAATGGATTTGGAAGACTCTGAATTTCTCGAAGACGTTGATGTCGGATTCAAGGCCCCGTCGGTGCCGTGCTCGATTTGCCTGGAGGCGGTGATCGATAACGCGGATCGATCCTGGGCAAAGCTTCAATGCGGGCATCAATTTCATCTGGGTAAGTGCAAATTGAAGTCGTTCAATGTAGAGTTATGTGTTTATTTGGAATTTGTTGAGATCTGAGTGAACATAGATTTGTTAATGTTGTGGCAAGGTTGAATTTTAAAAGTTTCTGATATGTATATCAATGAAAATCTCGATGCCTGAAACTCTGTTTTAGTTGAATTACTTTAGCACGTGATATTTGTTTTCATTTTCGTTTGAATGCTTGACAGTTTTAATGAAATTTTTGTGTCTGATTGCGATTTATATAGTCTTAAGTGCGTCAGTTTCAATGAAATTTCTGTTTGATTGAGATTTGCTTAGTCTAAAGTGGCTGGGTTTGAGGATCAGGAATACTAGGTGAGTGGAAGAGAAGTAAGTATGGGCATAAGGGTTTTTTCTTTAATTTATTTTTTGGCTCGTTAGGAACTTTACAAAGGTATTGCTGGATTGATCAGAATGTTTCTTTACGGATGATGCGTAATTGAAAGGGTGAAATGTGAAGTGTGATGACATTGTAATTGGTTACAAACAATGAGCTACTTGACATTTGACACTTAATTTGATAATGGTTTGGAAGGTAAGAAATGATACCTAGCGCATTGTTTTTTTTTTTTTGGTTTTCAGAATGGAGTGGGAAAAACTTTTAATGTGATACATTTTAGTTCTTTATTAGGCCCATCTAAGGCTCAAGTTTATTTGTAGTTCTATCATTTAAGATCTGCCAATTCATGTGGGAGGTCTTCTTTGATGTTCTTGAAAACTTTTGTCCAGATTGGATTGATATTGTGTGTGCTAGACCCATTTCTTCTTCATAACCTACTTGCACCGTTATGTTCTTGCCAAATGTTTCACTAAATTAAGATGATATTATAATTGAATTACCACACTTATAAATCATAACGTGTCACAGTGTCATGTGTTAAGTGAACGACTTGCTATGTTGCATGGACTTGAGTACGGGTGTTAAGTGCATATATGTCTCTAAGTATCATATTTATCTAATTCTTATATCAAGAATATTAGAACACAGAAGGATGTTCATATTCTTTAATATATATTTTTTATTTTTTAGAGTGAATGGTATTCACAAGGTTCCATAAAACATTTCATGCCTAATATGAGAGTTTATGCATGGTTTTATATAAACTCGAATTAATAAACATGCTTTTTCATTAAATGCTTGCCCAACTAAAAATGCGAGAGTGAGACACATATCCAATACTCCAAGTCTCGAGAGACTCGATTGAGCAATGAGAACACTTATGTGACCAAGGTGTATTATATTTTGATGTTGTAGCTTTAGACTTTAAGTAATCGTTGGAGAAATTGCATAGAGGGATGACTCAACTTTGAGTGATCGAGTTGCAGTTGAAGATGGTGTGACACACTAGAATACTAGACTCTCCGCTTGTAGACTATAGTAACTAAGCTTTAGAGGTATAGATATAAGAAGCTATAAGCAAATAGATTGCTATAAGGTTGCAAGGAATTAGGAGGGGCGTGTGTGTTTATTTTCTATTTATGATTAGTTTGATTTCCTTGCTTTTTTTGTTTTGTTTTGTTTTGTTTTTTTTTTTTTTGGGG
>JAOTRH010466823.1:0-13126 GCA_034768845.1 Heliamphora exappendiculata | reverse complement strand
TTCCCGAGTCTTCCTATAGTCAATCTTTCCTATCATGAAAGGACCTTTCAGAGAGCGCGGTCCTATAGTAGTATAGGCCTTTTGCGTTTCAACAATTTGTCTTTGTACAGGAAATGATGTTCGAGAAGCCAGGGAAGAAGGCTTGAAAGGCTATATACTTGCTGTGTTACTATAGCTTGGTTTCGTGTAAAGAATGGGTGTCGTTTTAGTTTGCCCTTGCACACATGCTTCTTGACAGTTGCACTTTTATTTGTGTTTGGGGATTCTACGTGTAAGATGGGCCATTGCTTTGCCATTGCAGATGTATGGAATTGATATTAAGTTCTTTTTTTAAACCAAACCAAACTAACCTTTTATCCCAATCAAGTTCCTTCTTTAACTGAAATTAAAATAAAATTAAGAATATTTTGAATTACAATAGTCTTTAACAATAGCTCTCTCTGATACGGAATACAAAAGCCCATATATAATTTAATTTTAATTATTTAATATTTTATTAATTGAGGTTTTATTTTTATTTCCTTAGTTTAAGATTCTAGTTATCTTTTAAATAAGGTTTTATTTTTATTTCATTTTTGTTAGAATTCTAAATTACATTATTGAGATTTTATTTTATTTCCTTAGGATTTTAATTTTCTTTTTAGATTAGGATTTTGAGCCTATAAATAAGAGGTTCATTTTATGCATTAATCAGAATTGAATTTTAAGGATGTGGCCTTGTGTTAGGGTTTTGGCCCTTGTGCGCTACTTTTCACCATCCTCATCCCTCTACGTGCTGCATTAATTGGTACAAGAGCTTAAGCTTGGGATTCCACATCTTTTTCTTCTTCTTTCACTATTTTCTGTAGCCAAAGAAGCTCCTATTTCCCTATCATGACCGGCAACACAGCTTTTAGTCGTTGCCGCCACCGCCACTTGCTCCGACAACCACCATGATCTCCATCGCTACCTTCGGCGTCAACGACCTCCGGAGTCTCCACTACTGCTGCTACTACTAGTCATCATCACTACCGTCGTCGACACCTCATACCCTCAACTTTGTACGAAATCCTAAACCCCAAAACCCTAGTCCGCCCCTTGAAACCCTAGATGCCGCCCTCTCTTTCGAAACCGTGACCTCTTGCCAAATCTTAGATCACCTCGCCGCCCTCCCCCCTTCTTCTTTGAAACCCTAGGCCCTCGCTGCCCTTGCCCTATTGCCCTTGCAGTCCTTCGCCCTTCCCCCCTCCGAAAACCCCGTGCGCCTCTTTCCCCTTCGCCGAAACTGTAACGCGGCTTTTCCTCCGCCGCCTGTGCCATCGCCGCCACCCTTTCGAACCCCTTTCCTTTTTGCCAAAACCCTAGCGCATTTTTCCCTCTGCCACCACCACCTTTTCGAAAATTATCTAGCTCTCCCCCCCCTAACGCTGCGTTCTATAGTAGAGGAGACAAATTCCTTTAACTTGTTTCTTTTTCTAGCTCCAGCCCCTTTTCCCGGCCTTCTTGACCAAAGAGGAGCCACTATTTTGTCTCAAAAGGCCCGAATTGCATAATCCTGCCAACACAACCAGCCCATGACTCTTTTTTTTTGAAAGCAATCCCACGTAATAAAAACAAGCCCATATACTATTTCTTTTTAAAAACCATCCCTTTGCTCTTTTTGTTTTAAACTTAGCCCAAATAATCCTAAATTAAACAAGTCAGCTCACACTTTTAACATTTCCACACCTAGGCCACCCATCTTAAAGTAGCATAGCCCAGCCCACAAAAAATAAATTTTTTTTTCACGTTATACCCAATAGCCTAACCATGGTTACCAATGTCGAATTGGCCTCCAAATTTGATGCTATGCATCATACTTTGCAAGCGATACGTAAAGACCAACGGATGTATAGCGATCATCTAGCACATGTGCGAGCTACCTTAGAGAAGTTGACCGCCTTTTTGTTGTAAGAAAAGGAAGACGAAGAATCTATTAATTAAGGAATTTCGGGTGCCTATCTATTACAATTTTTTGTGCACCAATACCCGGTAGATGAGTTACAATTGTTTGAGGCAGACAACGAGGGTTTTAAACTCAACGTTCTAGACTTTAATGAGGACCAAGATATATTTAAATCTACCTCATCTCAAGAGATTAATGAATTTGTTCCTCCACCACCCATTGAAGAGCCTGATGTTCTATTGCAGAACACTGGAACTCTTGAACATAAAGATGCACTCAATTTGGCGCTTCCTATTGATGATCCACCAGTAAGATTCCAACAGGTTAGACAAGATTGATTTCATTGGCGTTAAAGAAATTGATTGGGCGTTCAATCCATGTTTGGTACTTTTGGCATATTTGAAGTTATCAACTGCCTCAAGATCAAGACTAGTTGGCACGCAAATAAATTGAAGCACGTATTTGAAGTATTTGCGTCTTTTGGCATAGCCGAGTACAGTATTTCAGGAAGAACTCGAGGTCAAGTTCTTTTTCCAGCGAAAGAGAAATATGCAGAACACAAAGGACCATCTACAATTTTATTTTAATTATTTAATATTTAATTTTATTTTATTAATTGAAATTTTATTTTTATTTCTTTAGTTTAAGATTCTAGTTATCTTTTAAATAAGGTTTTATGTTTATTTTCTTTTCGTTAGGATTTTAGATTATAATATTGAGATTTTATTTTATTTTTTTAGGATTTTAATTTTCTTTTTAAATTATGATTTTAAGCCTATAACAAGAGGCTCATTTGATGTATTAATCAGAATCAAATTAATAAAGAGTTGAATTTTAAGGTTGTAGCATTGTGTTAGGGTTTTGACCTTGTGTGCTATTTTCCACCATTCTCATTCCTTCCATGTGCTGCATCTGTGTGTGTGTGTGTTGGGGGTGGTTTGGGGAGGGAAGGCGTTCAACTCTTTTATTTTTCTTTTCATTTGTTGTTTTTATTTGTTTTCTTATTCCAATTTGAAAAGGAAAAAAAACAATGACAATGTTTTAACTTGGACCCCGCATACGCGGGAGCTCTGTGTACCAGGCTGCCATTTTTTTAATATTTCAACTTCTGTTGTGGGATATCGGGGAAAAGGATAGATGGATGAAGATATGGGGATTTCTAAGCTATGCTTTTGGTGCCGCATAACTTAGTTTTCATGATTTCAACAATGAATTGACTAATTTTTCGCATGTTCTATACTAAAAGCAAGGAAAAGCCATTTCTCGGTCATTTATCAATCAATATAAAAGTTGCAGACACAATCTACTTTATGACAAGACCTTTTTGGGCAAGCTGTCACTGCGGATCTATGACACTTCACTTATGCTTCCTTCATTCAGGTGCATTCCCAAACAAGTAATAATACTATGACACTTCACTTATGCTTCCTTCATTCAGGTGCATTCCCAAACAAGTAATAATAATTCGGCTGTCAAATCTTTGTCAATTTATTTTCTAATATAAATCGTGAAAGTGAATTTTTTCCCTGTGACCAGTGACTACTACCTCTTTTATTTGGGTAAGATATTGTTCAACAACTCACCAAGTAGATCTTTTCAAAGTATCTTTTTAGACTTGGCCTTAAACAAGAACTTAAATGACATAGCCCTTGCTATTTTAGGTATCATTATTTCAATGACCATAATATTTTCATTGTGGTAATATATTGGCATTTTGCCTTATGATGTTTTTTCTTTTATGGCAAGAAACTAAAAACTTGTAGTGCTACTTGCACTACCTTCAAAAGTGTGTTAACAAGGTTGGTAATTTTGGATTTTCAACTAGATGCTTGGCCCTGAGTGAATGGGCTCAACTAAAGGGACTTAGTGATAGGGATCACGTAAGACCTAAAATTCAGCACACATACGCTAGGCGGGGCCGAAAGAGTTGATTTATTTGACCTACTTTAATTAGACGTGATGTTAGATTTTATTTATAGATTTGTTTTCTCTTTATTGGATTTGATTATCTTTCCACATTTTTTTATGGTGGGATTTGATATTTTTCTATATTTACAGATTTTATGTTCAGTCTATAAATATGAGGCCTATTAATGTATTGAGCAAATTTTAATAAATAAAAACTGAGCTTTGAGTTTCAATTGCTAGTTTAAAATTTATTTTCTTTATTTTCTATTCTTTTTGGTTAGTAGTCATTTAACCAAGGATGTAAATTTAGCTCAGCCCGACTTGCCACATACTCGACCCGGCCTGGGCCCAACCCAAGCTCGAAAGGCTCCTGCCAAATTTTGGGCTAGGCTGGGCTGGGCTGGGCCGGGCTTTTTTGGAAGGGGGAGGCCTAGGCTCGGCCATAGGCAGGGTTTTAAATTGCGGTGTCGGCCGGAGTAACAGCTGTGGTCGCATGTAATGGGTATCAAGAGAATCGGTCAGCCTGTAACAGGAATTGATAATCGCGCTCGTTTTTTCAAGTGTTAGCAAATGACAAAAACTCATTGATAAGCATATCTTAAATTTATTTACTATAAATAGAACGTTTTAAAGTGTTTTTAATTTACATTTTGACACCTAGCTTTAATGACGAAGATAGAGTTCTAAAAAAGAATGCAAAACCCAATTGTTGGGTTGTTTCGGGTTCCGTATTAGTCTGTATCGGTCATGTATCAGGAGTATCGGTCGATACGGACCGATACAGCACTAATGCGCGATACATATGGGCCATATCGGTCGATACTCTATGGATTTTTTACAATTCCGATACCAGAGTACGTATTCGAACCATATGTTTGAAATACCGTTACGTAACAGTATTTACGATATTTAAAACCATGGCTCTAGGGATATGTGGACTCTGGCCTGGGCTTTGGGCAAGGGCTAGGCTTTTTTATTTTTTTAAAAATATTTATTATTATTTTAGAAAATTACTTTTATATACAATTTCTATGTGTTTCTTATTTATTTTAGATTATAAACTAACTTATATTAATCATTAAATTTTAATTACTTGTATATATAATATATACTAATTTAAAATAGAATGGTATATATAATTTAATAAATAATATTTTGTTATAAGTTTATATTTATAAATTCACTTATAATTTAAAATACTTTGATATTTACAATTTAATAAACAATGGTTTATTATAAGTTTTTTTTATAAACTAACTAATAATTTAGTAAACAATAAATTATTATAAATTTGTATTTATAAATTAACTTATAATTTAATAAACAATATTTTTTATTATATTTATTTTAATTTATAAATATAAATTTTTAATAATCATTATTTTTTTACTATTATTTATTTTTCATATATTTGTTCTTTCTTACATATATAAAATATTAAAAAACAATATGATTGAACCTCGGGCCGGGCTTTGGGCCAAGGTACTTTTGGGCTTCGGTAGCAAAGCTCAGGTCGGGCTACAAGAGGGAGGCCTAGGCCCAGCCCACCGCTCTTTCGGGCTTGGATCGAGTCAAAAAGTAAACACTATTCCTCTAATTAATAGAATGAACATTCCAATGCATATATCGAAGAACTGCCATTTCATTCCCACACAAAATAATCACATTGAACCAAACACTGCCTTAAAATTGGCATTCCATTATTTTTTAGATGACCAAACACTGAAACGGGTATTCCTTCAAAATTATCATTCCATTTCACTTTTCATTCCAATAAACCAAACATAACGGCTCTCTCTCTCTCTCTCTCTCATGTAAACCTAGTTTTTCATATTTTCTAATTCTTTTGGTGATGGTGAGACAAGATTGAAAAAGAGCCGCAGTTATGGGCCCCGGGCATTTATTACACCACTACCTTTAATTGCCGATTGTTCGACATCATTTGGTATAAGAGCCAAATCGATCCATTGTCGTACAATCTTTTTCCATAATCGTTCACTGTTCAAGCCACGATTTGTGCCAGTATTGACGGAATCCTAGCTGTCACGCACAATAGAGGTGTCCTAACAGTCGCGATTCATGGCATCGATCGATGCAAAACCTCGCACCGCCCCCACCTTCACTCGTTGCTGCCTTGGCGACCCCACCACCAGCCGCCATCGCTGAAGTCTGTTGCCACCACTAGTCGCACCTTTGTTGCCTCTCGCCTTTGTTGCTGAAGTCTTTCGCTGCCACACGTTGCTGCTACTATCCATCGCCTCTATTGCATTCGTCATCGCCGCCTCGCGCCATCACCACCTCCACCTTAGTTGTGTGCCCTTGCGCCACTGCCTTCGCCATTCAAGCTTGTCAGCACCTCCATTGACCTTGGGCGCCACCACAACACCCCTTCCGTGTACATACTAAGTTCAAATACCCAGCCCCTCTCTTTTGCGCACGAGGCCCAGCTTCCCCACGACCCAAATTTCGTACGACCTACGAGACCTAACCCGCATTTTTTTGTTTAGCCCATACCTTGTGTTTTGGACATCTCAAACCCTTTAAAATACCCAGCCCATTAACAAACCTTTACGAGCCCATTTTATTTCCGTACTAGCCCATCCAAGCAACCCCCAGAAAAAAAAAACCAAAGGGCCTTTGCACTTTGGAAACACCTCTTTGCTTCGGTTATGTAACACTTCTTCACTTTGAAATTAGACTAGTTCTTTTATTTGGTTTGCATATTAGTCACATCCCTTTGCCCATCCCTTTCTTCTTTGCTTCTTTCCTCTGTGAGTTATTGGTAGTAGTTTATCAGTACATTGTTTATTGTTCAATTTTGGTATAATATCAGCACACTTCTTTCTTTGTATACACAAGCTATGACTATCCGTGATTTAGCTGACCAACAAGCTTCCTTTGAACACAGGGTTAATACTCTATTAGACAACATGTCCACCACCCAGATCTCGTTATCCTTCGTTCAAGACAATATGCGAACCATTCAAACCTTCATGACCAACATCAAAGCCAACTTTGATGCCCTTGAGATAGTGATGTGTCCAATTAATGTTAACATCGAGGCTAAAATCTGTAGACAACAGGCTTCACAAGGAACTCCGCCTTGAGGTTACCAATTTAGCCTATGTTTAGACTAGCTTTTTTGCTTAAAATCTTCCAAAAAAGCCTACTTGTTTGGCCTCAGCTGGTTTTTTTTATATATTTTTATATTTACTTTTTTTTAAAAAAAAAGCTAAAAAGCCAAAAAGCTTACAAAAAAAGCTAGTCCAAACATAGACTTAGTCGCCTATCAGGTCACTCAGCTAGTCAAATAGGGGTTTTTCCAATAGGGACAAATATTTGGGAAAGATGCCTCTTGAAGGGGCTCCGATTGATTACCATGCCATTGTCCCCCCACATGTCGTTGGTTGCATGCCTGCTTCTCTTGTTCTATCGAACCATTCCCCTAGTCCCTCAACCATTCCTCTTTCGCCTCAAGTCTACTTAGGGCCAGATGTTCTCGCTGCACAAGATCGGTCCCATTTGTTTCATCCATCCTATCCCGAGTCGGATATATCATCTAGGAGAGTTAAGGTTGATGTTCCTTCATTTGACGAGTCCCTTGATCCCATACTTTTCATAGATTAGTTACATGCGTTAGAAAATTACTTTGATTGGTAGGCATGACCGAAGACAAAAAGGTCCTTTTTGCTAAGATGAAACTTACTGGTTTTGCCAAGATTTACTGGCAAGGGGTCCAAAGGGACCTCACCCTCTTGGGGGAGGCGTAGTTCACTTGATGGGATGACATGCATTGAAAATTGAAAGAGAAATATCTCCTTATGAGCCAATGCAACCAATTAATGATTCAATGGCTTAATTTGAAACAAGGCTCATCAAGTGTAGCTGATTATATTGTCAATTTCGAGGTATTAATGTTGCGGTGTGAGGTACAAGAGGATCAATGGATTAGAGTCACTAGATTTACCGATAGATTATGGCTTGAATATCATAAAGACATCAATGTGCACTTTTCCTAGAATTTAGAGGATGCCTATTGTTTAGCTAGGGATCTCGAAGGTTATATTGGATCCACTAGTCAACGTAGGATTACCTCACAACCTGGAACGGTATATCCCACTAGATCTTTTGATCGATTCAAGGGAGGGGTACTTTTTCAACTTCGAGAGCTTGCTCCTTTCCAATCTCGAGAAAATCAACTGTCACCCGTAGCCTCTAGAGGCCACTACAACCCTAATCAGGGAAATTCGCCTCAACCCAATGTGCCTAAGAATTTGGAGTCTTCATCTAGCCTTCATTGAGGTAACCCATCGAGTGCTATCATTGTCATGGCATGGGACATATTTTTCGTTCGTTGCCTGTATCGTACCTTGACTATAGGAGAGGGAGAGCCATAACATGAGGATGAAGGGTCTCAGATGGTTGAACGCTGTGACCCTGGCAAGGAGATTGATGGAGGGTTGGAACCCACTGATTCTAGTCTTCATGTGATGCGATGTATTGTGGCCACTCCTGTTGTTACTAAAGCTTGGAAGTGCTCCACTATTTTTCACACTTATGTCAAGTGTGGTGATAAGGTGTGTAAGCTCATCATTGATGGCGGAAGCTTCATGAATGTGGTGTCCAAATTGGTTATTATTAGGTTACAACTCACCCCCGAACCTCTCCCTCGACCATATCGGGTTGCGTGTGTGGATAAGACTTCTTTACCTGTTTCTGAGTGTTATCAAGTACCTGTTTAGATGGGCCCTTATTTTGCCACCATTTTATGTGATGTCCTACCTATGGAAGTTGCATATGTGCTTCTAGGTTGCCTTTGGCTCTATGATGTAGATGCCTAAAACTATGGTTGAGAGATTACTTTTGTTTTCCTCTATAATAGGCAAAAAGTCTTGTTGAAACCTGATAGACCCAGTGAAGTGGACAAGGTGATTACGGATAAAGCTTCACGCCACACCCCAAGTACGCATAGACCTTGCTAACTCGTAGAGCGTTTGCCCTTGAGAGCAAGGACTTGGGCATGCTTCTCGCCTTAATATCTAAAGGTGAGATTCAGTTTCCTCATGACTTGCAAATTGAATCACCCCCAGTGCTGAACGGAGCACCTCAATCATCTTCGTCAAATATTCAACCCTCTTAGGTCCGCTAAATTATATGCTAATCTTAAGAAGTGCTCTTTTATGTAGACCCTTGTTATTTTCTTGGTATTTACTGTTTCTGCACGAAGTGTTGGGATTGATACCGACAAGGTGAAGGTTATCTAAGAATGGCCGGAACCCACTTCCATTTATGCGGCTCGTAGTTTTCTTGGGTTAGCCACCTTCTATAGACGCTTTATTAGGGGCTTTGGTACTGTAATGGCTCCCATTGCGGTTGTTACCGCTAAAGCTTTTGTTGAGATTAAGCAGAAAATGACCAACGCATCAGTTTTAAGGCACCCATCCTTTTCTAAGGTTTTCGAGGTTGCATGTGACACCCCCGGGTTAATGACGCCAATCTATGGTATTCTACCCATGATAAAGAATTTTACATTGTGGTACGGACCCTACACCATTGGAGGTATTATCACTTGCCCCAGGAATTCGTTCTGTATTTAGATCATCAAGCACTTGGATGTCTGCAATCACAAAAGAAGCTTAATGTTCGCCATGCCAGTTGGGTTGAATTCCTCTAAGAGTATACTTTTGTTCTTAAGCATCGCGCCGATGTTGAGAACCAACCCATGGATGCTCTTAATCCGATTACCATCGTTTTGCAGTCCATGGATGTCCACGTCGTAGGATTTTATCGGTTGAAGGATGACTACTCATGTTGTCTTGATTTTGGCATTAATTTTCAGGCAGTTCTTAATGGCAACTGTCGTGAGTATGCTGATTTTATCATTAAAGATGGTTACTTATTTTGGGGGACTCAATTATGCACTCCTCGTACATCACTTCAGAACTTTTTAGTGTGGGAATTACATATGGGTGGTATGGTAGGACCGCATGACATTTTGGTAGGGATAATGCAATAGCTTTGGTGGAGGATAGGTTCTATTGGCCGATTTTAAAAAGGGACGCCACTAGGGTTGTGTCACAATGTCGTACATGTCAGCTTGCCAAAGCTAGGAAAAACAATAGTGGTTTGTACACTTCTCTCCCCGTTTCGCACTTACCTTGGAGGGATCTTAATATGGATTTTGTCCTCAAATTTCCTAGAATAGCTAGGGGCCACGATTCCATCTTTGTTGTTGTCAATAGTTTTTTGAAGATGGCCCATTTCATCCCTTGCAGTAAGTCCACGGATGCCTCCCATATCACTAGATTGTTCTTTAAGGAGGTAGTGCGTCTTCACGGGTGACCAACTTCCATCATATCTAGTTAAGATGTCAAATTTGTCAGTTATTTTTGGAAAACCCTTTGGAAGCTTTTCAACACCAATTTGAAGTTTTCTTCTGCATTTCACCCTCAAACCGATAAACAAACTGAGGTTCGTTAATCATAGTTTGGGTGCTCTCCTTCGGTGCCTAGTAGGTGACAAGTTGGGTAATTGGGACTTATTACTGACTCTCGCTGAGTTTTCGTATAACAATTCCGTTAAGAAGTCTACGGATAAGAGCCCTTTCGAAATTGTTCATGGTTTGACGCCTCGCCAGCCTTTTGAACTAATCCCTTTGCCACCGAACCCTTGCCCTTCTAAGTCGGTCGAGTTTTTTGCCCAACATATTCGAGACTACATGCTGATATTCGACATAAGATTGCTCTAAGTAATGATAATTATAAACTTGCTGCTGATGCTCACCGTAGATATCAAGAGTTCATTGCGGGTGACTATGTTATGGTGCGCATTTGACCTGAACGTTACCCTAAAAACTTTTTCATGAAATTGCATGCTCGAGCCATCGGATCTCATCGCATTATTCGTCGTTTGGGACCTAATACATATTTTCTCGATTTGCCATCTATTACTGTAAACATTAGTCCTATTTTCAATGTGGAGGATTTGTTTCCTTACCAAGGCATGTTTGAGCCTCCCAAACTTCCTGCAGGTATCTCGACACATGGAGTATCTACACCCACGGCACCCGTGCTTCCTTGCCTAACCCCGCAGCTAGAGCATGTTGACGAAGTCCTGGGTGACGAGATTATTAGGACTTTACACGGTGGTTGCTGGCGTTACCTCATCACATGGAAAGGTCGTCCACTTTCTGATGCTGCTTGGGTTACTGATGAGGAGTTGCAGTGCCTTGCACCAGATCTTTTAGAGCAGTATCACAGTCATCACTCTCTGGAGTCAAATACCTTTCTGTCGAGGAGAAATGATGGGGATCACACGAAACCTAAAATTCAGCACACACACACGCCAGGTGGGGCTAAAAGAATTGATTTATTTGACTTCCTTTAATTAGACGGGATGTCGGATTTTATTTATGGAATTTTTCTTCTTTTTGTGGGATTTTATTATCTTTGCACATTCCTTTATAGTGGGATCTAATTGTCTTTCTATATTTATAGATTGTGTTCAACCTACAAGTACGAGGCCTATTAAATGTATTGAGCAGTCTTTAATGAATAAAAATTGAGTTTTGAGTTGCGATTGTTAGTTTAGAATTTCTTTTCATTTCTTTCCTTTTTGTTCTTTCTGGTTTCTAGTCCTTTAATCATCGGTTGTGCGGCATCACTTAGATTTGAAAGTGGGTATCTTCCTGTAAAAGGAAGATTCTCTATTTAGGTTTGCACTAAAATGGGAACTTTAGTGGTAGGCTGTATGATGTTTTCATTATTGAACAATATGTTCTTTCAGTAATACCAACACCAATACAAAATGGTTGTTCGTTATGGTTTTTGACTTAGTCACAACCTCGTGTTGTTTTGAATGTAGTGCTAAAGTAATTTATGTTATGGTCCTCACTTAAACAACTAAGTGAGGTTTATATAAGCACTGCCCCTTCTCTCTAACAAGCAATTTCCACTTTGCATCCATAAGCAAGTGTAGTTCACCGGTTCCACCGAGGTTTGAATGAATCATTCCACTTGAACCCACATTTGTTTTTGTTTGGGGGGGGGGGGGGGGGATGAATTTGTACCAATGTAGGTGATGCGAACCCCCGATTGAACATGAACCTGATTATTATTGCTCATAATACCCTTTTGTAGCTTCGGGGAGTTCAGTTTAATTAAGGCATGTGTGGTGATGATTATAGTGGTTCAATTACTTCAGTGCTTGAGTGAGGAGTAGCTTGTCTTGCATCATTTCTTATATTCATGCTTTGAGTTGAAAATTCATTGTTAACATAATTAAGTGTAGGCTAACTACAAAAAAGATAGAATTTGTTTGCTAAACACACAACATTCTAGCGTGAGTAAAATCGTTTAAAACGAAGTGTTCACCAACAGTTGTTAGCTTGACTGGTAGGTAGGTTTGTATGGAGGGATGTTTATGGAAAGTTGAAACGTAAATTCGATTTATAGGATGCAAATAAGGAAATTATACCTACTCATACTCTTATGTTCTGCCATTCATTATGCTCTCATATCTAGAAGAACTCAAGACATTCAAATTGTTAAGAATATAAATACTTGCATGTGTTTGGTCCGCTTACAAGGAGAGCTAGGCCACACATAATAAGACGTGTTAAGGATATAATAATTAATTTACCCATTTTTCCAATAGCTTAAGCTTTTAGATGAATTGGTTTTTAACAATCTAATACAAGCCATGCAAGTTGCAACTTAGATAAACTTTTCTGATCCATATAGCCTTTTCAGTGGTTTATTGCTAATTTGCCATCTTCTTCTCCCTCCACAGACCATATAAAAATTATTCCTTTTACTACAGACTGAAAGAGAACTAAGATGATATTGCTTAATGTGGGAACTAGACATTATATTCAATCATGAATATGAGTAATGGTTTGCCTTAGTATTTAGTAATCACATATGGTATGTTATTTGTATACTTTTAGTAAATTATAAAGCCTCAAATAATTACTTAAAGTAACCAAAATAGAGAGAGTAGATTCGGTAGCATTGCCTTTAATCTTCTCATTTTTGTCTGCAGTGGTTTGAAACGGACGCTATAGTCCCCGAAACAAATCTAGTATCCCATAGTTCTATTCTTTTACGTTATCAATTCCAATACAATAAATTTTGACTTATAAAACCGAAAATCTTCCAAATAAGAAATGTTAAAAGATAAATATTCAATCTTTGCAGCTTACTCAACTTGATATTTGATATAGTTGGTGATGATGGAATATTATAGTCATCTCGCTTAAGTTACACGTTTTATTTATTGATACTTAGGCAAGTG
>JAOTRH010466812.1:0-27592 GCA_034768845.1 Heliamphora exappendiculata | reverse complement strand
GATCTTGAGGAGTGGATGTAGGCTAGGATAAAGCCAAACCACTATAAATTCCTGGTGTCTGGTTCTATTTCTCTATCACTCATCTTTTAATATTTGCATTGATTATATACTTGCATACCTTACTTTATTGCAATATTAAAATATTTCTGAAAATGTTTTAAATTTCTTATTGCTAGAAAAGACCCAATTCACCCCCATCTTGGGTTGCCTAGATCTAACATCTGTCATATTCTACAAGATACTATTAGGGTTCGTTTGATAATCCAGACTATATTGGATTGAATTAGTAGTGAGGTGGGATTAATTTTTTTATATTTGAATTGAGTAGAATTAAATAACGGGCTAGATAATGATTTACCATTATATTAAGTTAATTTATTTTCAAATTAATTTAAATAAATTAATAAGTTAAATTTTATGTTATTTATTTTAATATTTTAATATTTTAATATTTTTTATTACTTTTAAAAAATTTTAAATTCACTTCTTAATCTAATACTTCATAATCTCACACTTTTCCTCCTCACTAATTATTCCTCATATGGCCGACTAGCAATCCGTCCGGATAACTAGTCCGGATACTTAACAAATATCAAATTGAACTATACTCCGGACTAATAGTACAGACAGACTAATAGTCCGTCGAAACAGATGAGGCCAGAATATATTGTTTATTATTTTTTTTTACACTATTACAGACAGTACAATGACAACTTGCAATGCATTATCTTGTATTTTTTTGGTTGAAGTACCTATTTGTACTTTTCTAAAACGTGTTAAATGTGGCTAGTATGCCACCACATTTTCAGATGACTGAGATCATGACCCTTCCCCTTAAGATGTAATGATTGTGATAGGTACACCACCACATCTCTCGGTCCACAAAGTACCATTTTGAATTTTTTGAGGTGTGTGGATTGTGGTTGGTATGCCACCACGTCTCTTGTATGCTTAGTATTGTTGGAGGCAATATTGTCAAGATCATTATTTTGTAAACGATTTTTGGTTTAAAAAAATTAGACGGGCAAACGCCGAAATGGCTCTAGATAAAACTTTTGACGAAAAACGATCAAAATAAAACTCGTGCAACCAAAGTTAATTTAGATGAATACTTCTTATCGATCTAATCTTCAACTATGACTTGATTCCGAGTTGAAACTCCAGTCAGATCTTCTACTGTATTCTCTTATGCGATCCTCGTACGTAGTGTGGGTTACGATCCTCCGAAAACTCGTATCGACAGAACCCCGATATAATTAAGTCTCGAAAGACAAAAAATAATATCATAATAATAATGATCAAAAATTATTAAAACTGGTTCAGCTTACCTGCATATTTATGGCTACAGCAGGGACTTGGAGAGTAATTATGAGTTAAACTTTCAGTAAAATACAGACACCTACTAGAGGTTTATGCAATTATGGAAAGAAATGCAGCAATTTTTGTAACTTTCATAAAATATTAAATTATAGTTCATACCACTAAAGAACTATAATTGCACTCAGACCCATAATCTCAAGACCTTCTTACATTGAACTCCTATTATTAAATACTTACCATTTCCCCCCAAGTTAAAATTTTTGATACCCACTAATTAAATTGAATTACTAGCAATTTAATTTAATCGGCATCTTAATATTCCTTAAACCCTTTTATTTAACTTATTTGACCGTCGGATAATCAAATTCACCTGCAGGGTTTGGCCATGTCAAAACTTATAAGCATCCTTAAGGGGGTATCGTCAATCCTGATCTTTCGAAACGTAGATTCCGTCAATAATTAATATTTGCCATATAAATAATACCGCTATCCAAGTCACCGAGAATATAAACCCATATAAGATCGCCCCATCTAATGAATCAAAATAACGAATATTAAATATATACAAACCAATAATTATTTCAGGATTAAGAAGATAAGTACTATTCATAATAATCTTGGGGTGTGAATTAATCTATATAGTCAGTACAAAATTAATTACCCTAAATGTCCCGTTCAATACACATAAAGTATATTAGTACAGAGAGTCGAAACAATAGACGATACTATTATCTGTTCTCCGTAGTCAAGACAGGCCTACTAAAATTCTGTATTACAGTCATACTGATGGAATGCCTATTTCCATCTAAACTGTTAATATAAAATTTATATTCTGCAAGAACTTAAAATCTGATATTCTATCTGCAAGTCGTACTCTACACACCAGATTAAATACTATACAGAATATTAGACATCCATGCATAACATTAAAAACGATACACATATATTACTCATAAAGATCCTCATAAAATAAAAAATTAATTTTATTAAAATAAGATTAAATACTAAAAACATGATTTTCACTATACCAACCTTAACAATCTCCCACTTATACTCAAAACTATGCAGCCATACATCTGACTCCATGCCCTCTACATGACTATCAAAAATCTTAGCCGGTAAGCTCTTTGTAAAAGGATCTGCATGGTTGCCACCTGATACAATCTTGGTCACAATAATATCACCTCTCTGTACAATTTCTTGTATCGGGTGATATTTACGCTCAATGTGCTTGCCTTTCTTATAGACCCTTGGCTCCTTCGAATTTGCAACTGCTCCGCTATTGTCACAATAAAGTGTAATAGCCGACTGAACTAAAGGCACCCCATCTAGATCCAACAATAAGTTCCAAAGCCAAACAGTCTCCTTGGCTGCTTTAGAAGCTGCCACATACTCGGCCTCCATGGTAAAATTAGCAATGCAAGACTGCTTGATACTCCTCCAACTTATAGCTCCACCTCTTAAGGTAAACACATATCCTGAGGTAGACTTACGAAAATCTTTGTCAGACTGAAAATTTAAGTCTTTGTACCCCAAAGGTACTAGACTATCTGCCTGATAACCAACATATAATTCTTAGTCCTTTTTAGGTACTTGATTATATTCTTTATCGCAGTTTAATGCTTCTGCCTAGGGTTAGATTGATATCTGCTAACCATGCAAACGGCAAAGCAGGTGTCGGGTCTAGTGCAAAGCATAGCATACTTGAGACTTCTTACTGTCGAAGTATAAAGAACCACCTTCATCTTCTCTATCTCATTAGGTGTCTTAGGACACTGATCCTTGGATAAGTGATTCCATGCTTGAAAATGAGAAATCCTTTCTTGAAATTCTGTATGCTAAAACGAGCAAGGATATTATCAATATACTTTGTTTGTAATAAATTCAACATCCTTTATTTTCGATCTCGCATAAGCTTGATCCCAAAGATGTGACTGGCTTCTCCTAAGTCTTTTATATCGAACTGCCTAAATAATCATACTTTAACCGTAGATAATGCTCTCACATCGTTTCCAATAAGCAAGACATCATCTACATAAAGTACTAGGAAGATCACTACGCTTTCGTTACGCTTCTTGTACACACAGGACTTATCTAGACTTTGATCAAAACTATAAGACTTTATAGCTTGATCAAACCAAGTGTTCTAAGACCTCGATACCTACTTAAGTCTATAAATGGATCTCTTAAACTTGCACAGCATGTGCTCCTAACCCTTTGTAATGAATCTGTCCAGTTGTATCATATAGATACACTCGTCAAGACTTCCATTAAGAAAAGCTGTCGTGACGTCCATTTACCTGAATTCATAATCAAAATGTGCGGCAATGGATAAAAGAATCCAGATAGACTTAAGCATGACTACCGGTAAAAAAAATTTCTCATAGTCGATTCTTTCTTTTTGAGTGAACCCTTTAGTGACAAGCCTAACTTTGAAAGTTTTAACCTTCTCATCTGCTCCTCTCTTTTTTTTGTAGATCCACTTGCATCTAACGTATTTTATCCCTTCATGTGGTTCTATAAATTCTCAGACCTGATTGAAATACATAAATTTCATCTCTGAATTCATTGGCCTTTGCCAAAGATCTGTATTTTTGTCTTATAGTGCTTCATTGTAGTTACAGGACTCAGTATCCAGTTCTATTGGGATCTTATCAAATGATTCTCCCAAGAACATATACCGATCAAGTTGATGAACAACCCTCCCACTACGACGAGGCACTACATGTGTCTGTGTACTAGCAGCAACAGGCTGTGCAGAATCTAAATTCTGTGCATCAGCACTCTGTTCTTGATTTGCACCTATCCCGATAATCCTCCCACTATGACGAGATAATGTAAAATTAGTGGTTTGTGGTTTCTCTTCCGTTCTACTGGTATTTTCTCTTAGTTCTTTCAGAATAATTTTGCTATTGGGCATGTGATCTATAATATAATCCTCTTACAAGAATCGGATATTGGTGCTAATAATGGCCTTCTGATCCTTAGTATTATAAAATAAATCACCATTCGTTCTCTTGGGATACTCCACAAAGAAACAGACTTCTATCCTCGGTTCCAACTTACCCGCGTTCTCTTTCAGCACATGTGCTGAACACCATCAAATTCGAATGTGTTTCAGACTAGGCTTGCGCTCGATCCACAATTCTATAGGAGTAGAAGGTACTGACTTAGAATGTACCATGTTCAGAATGTAAGCCGTTGTCTCTAAAGCAAGCCCCCAAAATGAATGTGGTAAACCTGATTAACTCATCATTGACCTTACTATCTCCATAAGAGTCCGATTTCTTCTTTTTGCTACACCATTTTATTGTGGAGTGTCAGGTGCAGTCAACTGGGATGTAATCCCCTCTAATGACAAGTAGTCCTTAAACTCTCCATAGAGGTATTCTCCACTGCAGTCGGATCGTAGTGATTTGATTCTTTTACCCAGACACTTTTTCGCCTCTGCCTTAAATTTTTTGAATTTCTCAAAACATTCAGACTTATGGTGCATTACTTAAATGTATCCATACCTTGAGTAGTCATTAATGAAATTGACGAATTACTCAAAGCCACCTCTAGCCTGGATTATCATAGGACCACACACATCAGAATGAACCAGCTCCAGCGGTTCTTTAGCTCTATAGCCTTTGTCCGAAAATAGCCTCTTGGTCATCTTACCCTCTGAGCAAGATTCACAGACTGGAAGTACCTCCACTTCCAATGAACTCAAAAGTCCATCTGCTACTAATATGTTTATCCTTTTTAGATTAATATGATTCAAACATAAGTCCTAAAGTAACGTTTGGTTTATTAAAGAAGAAAACTTTCTCTTATATGGTAATATCGATGTATTATTCGTTTCAGTCAGTTACAGTATATTAGAGATTGGAGTAATAATGTAAAGATCATCCACCAATGTACCAGAATAAATAACCCATTTATTATCCTTAATAACCACATAGTTATTAAAATAAACCAAATATCCATCTTTATCCAATCCAGAAACGAAAACTAAGTTCCTTCTAATGGTAGGTACATAAAGATAATTTCTCAACATTAAAATCTGATCTCTACCAAAATTGAGATTGACATCTCCTACTGCAACTACTATTATCTTTGTATTATTGCCCATATGCAGGTAAATTTCATCATCACTAAGTTGTCGAGTTTCTTAAAACCCCTGCAATGAGTTCCAGACATGATTACTGGCTCCCATATCTATATACCAGGTACCGATAGATAATACCGCTAAGCATATTTTCATAAGCAGTGAACAGAAATTACTTTGTTTGTTTTGCCTTCTGAGAAATACTAGACATAGCTTTTTCCAGTGCTAGGTCTGGTTGCAGTGAAAACATATGCCGTTCAACTTTTTCACGTCAGTCCGTGGCCCACTAACTA
Organism: Heliamphora exappendiculata; assembly: GCA_034768845.1. Lineage (NCBI taxonomy): Eukaryota > Viridiplantae > Streptophyta > Magnoliopsida > Ericales > Sarraceniaceae > Heliamphora > Heliamphora exappendiculata. Next base: position 21,886 of record JAOTRH010466812.1, on the reverse strand, counting down.
TCCAGGAAACCGTGTCTCTTTGTTTCTGAGTCTTTTTCTTTTTCACGCCTTTCGCCCTAGAGAAATAATATTTTTCAGAAATAAACACATTTCTTGGTATTGAAGGAATACCATTTGTAGTTAAAGCAATATCCAAATTACATTTTCAGTCAACAAAATTTGGTCCCGTAAGTTTGTTTTCTTTGAGTATTAAAGCGAGTGGGTTGAAATCTATTTTAATCATGAGAATCACATAATTAAAAAAAATGTTAATTATGATGAGTAAAATTTTAAATTTATTTTAATTCGCCAGCAGCTTGGTAACTTGAGAATAGCATGTCTCATTGGGAGGACATCTACTATCCTTCATAAGACCAGACATGCCAATTCTTTTTAATTTACTATTTAGGCAAATTACCATGCCAAGTAAAAATTAAATAGCTGACATAGTTTTAATCCAGCATATAATAGCAGTGATTCAGTTAGAGAAGATACTATTATATACAGTTAATTATTAATCATCACCTAATCCAAAATTAATCGATTCGCAATGAGCCCTTTAGTTGGAGAAGTGATCCACACTAACAATTATTCAGAATTATCTCTAAAGAAAGTTTGTACTGGCGATATCGCAATTAATCTGTCCGTTGGAGAAGAAGACCTTACTGCCGACACGCAGAGTTTAATTGCATCGCCTACAAACTGGTGATGGAAATCGAGGAATTTATCTGTGAATAAATTCTCTCTCCCACTTAGATTTTTAAAAATATTTTTTTTGGGTTATAAAAATTCATTTAATTAAAATAAATTTATTAATTTCGAAAGTCACACGATTTGAAAGAATCAAACATCTTTTCGTGTACACAATTCCAAATATTTTGGTTCATCAAACAATCTTTTCGTGTTTAAATGCGTAACAAATAAAATTTAATAAATGCACAGTTTTTCCTCCATCTTTTCAGCTAAGGTAGCGATTAAAGACATTTATTTGTTTTATTTTTTATTCCACATTTTTTGAAAAATAATAATTTATTTTGATTAAATATTTTTCTATTTAATTAATTCAAATTTCGAAATTAATTCTCACATTTTTCAAAGATATCCGATTTAAAAAAATCATTTTAAACGTGATATTTAGTAAAAAATAAAATATCTAAAATTTTTCTAATTAATTAATTAATTAATTAAAATTTTTAATTTTATTTTTCATTATAAATATTTTAATTAAAATCGTATTTTTGAATTAATTAAATTAACGAGATAAATAAAATCAATATATATCATCCACGCAGTTAATAAAAATTAAATAAATTAAATACAAAATAAATATAAATTCTGATTTTATGATCCATCTGAAACTCTAGTATCCTGTTATGCTTTCAGTCTTTCAGTTGCGGCATAATTTCAACTTTTTCGGTAACATTAGAATTTCTCGATTTTATCAGATAAAATACAGTAGGAAATCCTAAACTGTTTCAATGTTAATCCCAAGCATCCAAATAATAGAAGATCACTGCTTTGCTAGGAACATGGAATCCAACGACTTTTGTGATTGGACGACCACTATTTTATCGAAACAAAAAGACTTGCTGTGTGCACTTTTTGGGAAAACGGTGTTGTGCTTTTAATGTATTTGGTGCTACTGTTGGCATATAGCCATTGTTGCAGTTTACTTTGCCAATTGGGAAACTGGTTTGCTTTTGGATTGGGACTGTACCAGCCAGGTGCTTGGAAAATCGTGCGTTTTGTTGGAAACCAGCGCCTATTCTGATACTTCAAAAGTCACCTATTACTGTTTTAAAAACAACAGCCAATCAAGCACCCTAGATTGCTGCGGCTTGCTTCTGTTGGAAATAGCGTCCAGTGGATTTTGCAAGGAAACTGATTCTTCTTGTTGCTCTACTGTTTCAAAACAGTGCTTCTTTAATTTGGACGCCCTTTTTTTTTAATAAAAAAAAATTGGATTGCTTCAACAGTGTTGCCGGCTGTTATTGGCGTTTGCTTATTGCACCGCTGCCTAAGGCAGCATTTGGCGGCTCTTCTCCTCCTCCCTTTTTTTATTATCCAAAAAACATTCTTGAGAGAAAAAAATATTGCAAACCAATAAAACAAAAAAAAAAACTATTCGCAGCTAAAACCGTTGGTAGCCGCCGCTAACCATCACCGGTTGCCTCCACCTTCGGTTGCCTCCACCTTCGATCTTTTATATCTGTTCTTATTTTTTTTCTAATAAACTAGAAAAAAAATTTATAGAACATAAAACATTTTACATCGAAACCTATGTCCCGTAGGCTCACATTTGATCTAAAAAAAATAACCTATCACGGTCAACGCTCGTTATTAAAAAATTAATAAATCATCATCTACGTATTCAATCAAATATGAAAATAAATGATGATCATAAAATCAGGATTAGAACGCCTGCAAAACAAAATTAGCAACAGTTCTAAAAGTACCCGGCCTAGATAAACTGCAAACAAAAAATAAAACTACTCTGATTCCAATTTGTTGGAGGCAACACTGCCAAGATTATTGTTTTGTAAACGATTTCTGGTTAAAAAAAACTGGACGGAAAAACGCATAAACGAGCTCCAGATAAATTTTTTTACGAACAACGATCAAAATAAAACCCATGCAACCAAAATTAATTTAGATGAATACCTCTTATCAATCTAATCTTTAACTATGACTTGATTTCAAGTTGAAACTCCAGTCAGATCTTCTACTGTATTTCTTTCCGCGATCCTCGAACATAATGTGAGTTACAATCCTCTGAGAACTCGTACCAGCAGAACCCCGATATATTTAAGTCTTGAAAGAAAAAAATAATATCATAATAATAATGATAAAAAATTATTAAAACTGGTTCAGCCTACCCGCATATATATAGCGCTATAGCAGGGACCTGTGGAGTAATTATGAGTTAAACTTTCGGTGGAACATAGATACCTAGTAGAGATTTCTGTAATTATGGAAAGACATGCAGCAGTTTCTGTAATTTTTATAAAATACTAAATTACAGTTCAACTAAAGAACTATAATTGCGCTTTGATCCATAATCTCAAGACCTTCTTGCATTGAGCTCCTATTATTAAATGTTTGCCATTTCTTCCCACGTTAAGATTTTTGATACCCGTCAATTAACTTTAATTACTGACAATTTAATTTAATCGACATTTTGATATTCTTTAAGCCATTTCACTTAACTTATTTGATCGCTGAATAATCAAATTCACCTGCAGAGTTTAGCCCGGTCAAAACTTATAAATATCCTTAAGGAGGTATCGTCAATCCCGATCTTTTGGGATGTGAATTCCGTTAATAATTAATATTTTTTATATAAATAATACCGCTATCCAACTCACCGGGAATATAGACCCATATAAAATTGTACTCTCTATTGAATCAAAATAACGAATATTAAATATATGTAAATCAATAATTATTTCAGGATTAAGAGTATAAGCATTATTCATAATAACCTTGGGGTGCGAATTAATCTATATAGTTAGTACAAAATTAATTACCCAAAATGTCCAGTTTAATACACATAAAGTGTACTATCACAGAGAGTTGGAACAATAGACGATACTATTATCTGTTTCCCGTAACAAAGACAAGCCTATTAAAATTCTTTGCTACAGTTATATTAATGGTATGTCCATTTTCATCTAAACTGTGAACATAAAACTTATATTCTACAAGAACCTAAAATTTGATCATCTGTGTGCAAGTCGTACTCTACACACCAGATTAATTACTATACATAATCTCGGACATCCATGCATAACATTAAAAATGATACTCATACATTACTCATAAAGATTCTCAAAAAATAAAAAATTAATTTTATTAAAATTAAATTAAATACTAAAAATATAGTTTTCAATATACCAACTCTAACAAATATCTGCTATTATTTTCGAATGTGGTTGAACATAGTCGGTAAACGGACCTAAGGAATGGTGGATGGAGACCGCTGCCTTCCCTAAATTTTGAAAAAACTCACTATTATAGTAGTATTAGTTTTGAATATTTTAAAATTATATAGGTTCGCCCTTTCAAGATTTTTTTTTAAAAAAAAATTTATTATATGCCCTCCTAAGAACTTATAAAAACAATTCGCTTAAGAACTTATATGAACAATTCGTCCATCTTAAATGAAAATCCTACATCCGTCCCCCACTTGGTACGCTGCTACATTCCCGAGTGACTTAGGTCATAATCTTTCCTGTTTCAAGGTGTGTTGAGTGCGGTCGATACGCCACCAAATTTGTTAAAATTACCTTTTGGTCTTATTTTCATTTTCGTCCTAGTGTCTTAAGGTGTCCCGAGAAATTATGTTGATCTGATCCATTGCAATTGGGATATATAGGTAGCTCGATGGAAACTTGAGCATGATCACCTATTTTGGTTGTTTAGTCTGATTTTTAGCCTAAGACTATGGCCCAATCAAAAGGTATGGACTCTGGAATGTTAACATTACTTGAATCACGTGTTGCTATGCTAATTATGTTTAAGATGGACAACTTTAGACACTAATACGACTAACCATGTCTTAAGCACGTTCGAATATCACTAATGATGAAGAAGCAAGAAAGTATGCTAAATGGCGCTGTAACTCTGACTACAAGCTTAAAAAAACATGACATCAAAACACCCCAAAATACCCTTGAAGCCTACAAATGAACTTTTCAAACCCTAAACCAAACCCAACTTCGTACTCCCGACGAAGCAACTTATCATTTCTTAAACAACCTAACAGTTGTTACCTATGGAGATTGAGTACACTAGGTTTAGAATAGGAAACTAGCGGTCACTAACTTTTTCCTTAATGAATGCCAACTTGCTATTTTGAAACCTAGCAATCACCATCTCTTCACAACGGCTGTCAAGTTGATCTTGTCAGGGAGCAATTTTTGAATGCCCAAATATTTATTTCCTTGTTTCAATTTTATAAGCTTTTTGTGCTTATATAAGGTTCAAGCACCTTTTCCCAAGTCTCTTTGGCCTATAAGAATGACCATACCCCCTTAATAAGGATCCAAGTCCTTAAAGAGTGGTTACTATACCAATTATGGTGCATAACTCATCTTATCATGCATCAATATTTTCTTTATTTTTGCTTATCGTGTATCAGTTCTTGATCTTGTTTTCACATTCTCTTTTATACGTGTACTTTAAAAGACTTAGAATGATAACCTAAAATGGAAAATACAAGTCAACCTTGCGATTAGGCGAGAATAGATGTCTAACACCCTACTTAACTCATATTTTAATTCTCAAACCCATGTTATGTGGTGGTGATGGACTAATGACCTTGAAAACATATTTTTTTTATAAAAATTAAGTGGTGACTCTAATTGTGCAACCTTTTTGTTTTATATTTTTGCAAATTAACTAAAAGATTTTGGTGTTCCTGCATAATGTCTAACATCGCATTTGGGCTTCATTCCCATTCGAGAACTCTTACCTTGCTTTCCATTGTCGCCACCACACTCGGCCATAGTTTTTCACTTCTCCTACTTTCATTCAACACCTCTGAGCGCTTCAACCTTCACTACTATTGGTAGTTGTCACCAAATCACTTTCAATGGCTAGAGATTGTAATATTCGACCACCGCTATGTCTGACCACCAGTGGGATCCTAACAATGAATACTTCATTTGAGCAACTCTCTTCTATTACTATTTACCTACGTCAAACTTATTTTTTTTATTTATATAAAAATAAAGTATATTTTTTTATTAATTAAAAACATAAAATTAAAACTTTAAATATCATCAAATAGAGTCTAATGAAACTTTTTATTTATTTATTTTGTTATTTTGCACATGAATTGCGTGTTCAATAGTTGTATGCATTGTTTTTTCTTTTAATAAAAAAGGGTAAAATACCACTACCTTTCTCAAAGTATTGATCAAATATAGCCAAACACCCAAGGTACTAGAAATTACATTCCGCTCTTTAAGATTCAAATTCGTATAACGAATAGCTTCCTCCGTTAGTCAGCCATTAAATTGACTAATATATTTTATTGATGTAAGCCATTTATTTACTTTAAATTCTTAAATTACCCTCAATTACTAAAACTGCACTCGAGAATCTGGGTTCTTCTAGATTTTGGTTCTTTCTCTCCTCTAATTCTTTTTCTAGCGACTCTTTCCAAATCTACTCAGATCCGGGTTCTTTCCCTCTCCCATTCGCACTTCCACCGTTGCTGATTCTCCTTCCATTAATTTCTCATCCACCATTGTGGCATCGGGATTTAGAGTTTTTGTTTAAAAAATAAGAAAATTCAAAAAATGTTTAGAAAATACTTTAACACCTTGAAAACCAAATTTTAAAAATCCTTTTTGTGACAAATGGAGTCACCACTTGATTTTTGAAAAAAATAATGAAAAACAAAATAAGTCACTGATCTTTAAAGCGGTAATCAGAGAAAACAATGGTTCGGGGGCTAAGGTACGAATTGAAAATGTGTTAGACACCTCGTTTGCCTAACTTTGAGATTGGCCTCTACTAATCATTATTAGTTCTTTAATTAAATTTCTCAAATGCATATAAATACAGAAAATGAGGACAAAGATAAAACATCCAAAATCAAATTTAAAAAATACATAATATATGTATATAGAATGCCAAAACGAAACAAATAGCAAAAGAAAAAAAATTTTAAGTCTTACGGCATGTAATTTTTAACTAAAGAATATATAGAACAAATCCGCATGCAATATCACCAAACAACCTAAGCTATTCTAAACATGATATGGTACTAAATCAAAAGAAATGTAATCCTAAAACTCTCTAAATTCTAATCAAAATTACATACAATATTGTCAAATAATCAAACGTCTTAAATTATCCTAATCATAATTTTAAGCAAAGTAAACAAAAACATGCTTCAGAATTATCACTCCAAAAATACATATTACCAAATAACCTAAAATTACACTAACATGATTTTAAACAAAATAAACGAAAACGTGTTGCAAAATCACCTAATTATACTCAAATGGAGATTACATATTCATTACCAACAAAGTAATAAAAGATGTTACTTAAAAGGGAATTAAGCTAATACTAAAAATTTTCTATGAACTTCATGCTAATGATCGACAAAATAAAAAGAAATGTGATTAAAACAAAATTAAACTATGAATGTAACAACTACCACATAGAAATGTAATAGTTGCTATTTAACTAAAAAATGTTAAGATACGGGCGAAATATTAACGATTACGACCGTATGAATGTGAGTGCTTCAAATGTGACAATCACGACATTGTAAATCGTAATTGCATGATATGTTGGTATTATTTCTATAAATTAAAAAATAATAGTCTTCTAAATGCGGGTGTATAATGTGAACAAAATAGACAAAGATTTGCTAAACAAGCTTCTCCAAACTAAATACTCACAATTTAATCAAATAAAAAAGAGCAATTGAATCAAGTATTGAAATTAACCTGATCACTCTAAAAGAGAGAATGTAGAGAAAAAAAGGTGGAGGATCCAAGCAGAATACCTGAATTGCTACTATCCGGGGTGAATTCTCAAGTCAGGAAATGGTGATCAACTATCCAATTCTCAAGAAATGCTCTAACTTCAGTCGATGAATCAAGAATTTAGCAGCGTATCGGTGTACTAAGACTTGTACTTTGGTAAGATGACAGGGTGTCAGCGTCAAGACTCGTACTCTCTTGGTACTTCAACAGAATACCTCTCTCTCAAAATTTGTCCTAAAAAATATACTAGAGACACGGTATTTATAGAATTCATCGACCAATGAGATGCTGGCACATTTCGAAACACGTCAGGATTTTTTAAGTTGGCGGTTGCCATGTCTGGAGTTGGTGGTCACCACAACAATGAAGCTTCCAAAAGTTTCTAATGGCAGTCGCCACAATGGAGTTGGCGACCCCATGGTTCCAAGTTGGCAGTCGCCATCTTGACTAGGGTTTTTAAGAAGTTTTTATAACGGTCGTCACAATGAATATGACGACCCCAATGTTTAAATATGGCAGCTCGAGATTTTGAAGTTGGCGGCTCAAAATAGGTTCAAAGATTTTGATCATTGAGTTCGAACACTGAGCTTAGATCACTTTTCGATGATCGTTCAAAAGCACCATTCCTAAGGATGGCAATTTTTATTCGATCCGTGGATACCCGACCATACTCAAAGCATTTTGGGTGAATTTTATCCAATTCAATAGTGATTCAGGTCGGGTCGAATTTTTTACAAAATACTCGCTGCGAGGAGGGGGCGGGGATTAAATCCCCCACCCGAACCCAACCCGCATATATTACTAATATTATATATATATATATATATAATTCTACAATTACAAACCCTAGACCGTGTCCCTAATCTTATTTCCGTCGTTGTCCTTGTGCTCGCGACTTGAGAGTCTAAGACTTGACAGTTCCACTCTTCCCCTAAACCTAAATCAAACAAATACAAACCCCGCCGCTGCTCGCCACTTTATGTTTGCCGTTCTTCACCGATCTTCGTCATTTGTCATCGTTTGTCACCATTCGTCGCCGATCTTCATCGTTCATCGTCGAACTTCGCTCTTCATCGTCGTTCATTACTGTTCGTCGCCGTTAGCCGTATCTCTCTGTCTTTCTCTCTCTCTCTCTCTCTGGATTGTGAAAAATCTTCATTGTTGGTCCACATCTCTCTATTTTTTTTTCTTCCCCTTTTGTCATTTTAGATGTTATTCTTTGCGGCATTAAAAGATTTATGGAAAATAGATTACAAGCAATGGACAATGGTATGATATCAATTGATTCAGCACATATATATTTGTAATAAGCTAGAGCTTTATCTTTTGCCATGCCTGGGGCGAGTTTTTTGATTCTGCAATTTAGTGAGTTTTTTCTTTTTTTCTTTTTCTTTTCAATTTTCTTGCATGCGTGTAATGTTAATCTCAACCCAGTATTTGTTTATGTTCTGCGTACAAATTATCCCTTACATTATTTTTTGTCAGTGATTCAGGGACAATTCCAGAACAAAGATATATACAAAACAAAACTGTCTCCATTATGCCACAAGTTCTCTGATGTCTCTCTCTGCATTTTTTTTATGGCATGGTTGCTTGTTAATTGAATAATTGATGTATGTTTTATCTTATGGCCAAATTTGCTTTTACATCTGTGCCAAACCCAATTTTGAGAGCTAGCTTTGTATGTCTTTAGTTGATCTTTGCTATATTGCTAATTTGCTGTGTTTTTATTTCACCTCAAATTAGGTTTCAATTATTATTTTTAAATAATCAAAAATGAAAGATCAAGATTGTGTATCAGGTTCAAACTATATCCCGATTGAGTCAATTCTTGAGCCTATCATCATTCCTTCCTCTCAATCTCCGTTGGATGAGACTAATAGCAATAAGGATTGTGAGAAAAATCCTGTTTCAAGTTTAAATGAAATGCCATCAGAAATTGGTGAAGGAAGAAAAATTTCAGTTGTATGGAACCATTTTAAAAAGAAAAAAGTTGATGGAAAAGATAAAACAGAATGTAACTATTATGAAAAATTATACTTGGGGGATAGTAGACTAGGGACTAGTCATTTGCATGAACACTTTAAAAAATGTCCCAAACGAAGGTTTAAAGATATTGGTAATATGAGGCAACAAATTTTAATTAGAGAATAGAACAAGGTGGGTGGAAGAACAAGTCTTAATCCTTATCATTTTGATGAAGATGTAGCAAGGTAAGAGCTTGCTAATATGGCTATTTTGTATGAATATCCTCTTACTATGGTTGAGCACGTAGGATATAAAAAATATCCACTTGCTCTTCAATCATTATTTAAGATGATTTCTAGAAACACACTGAAGATGGACATTTTCAAAATATATAATCAAGAAAGAGAGTGTTTTCATGGAAGTGGAAAAAATTCAAGTCGAGTTGCAATCACTATTGACATGTGAACTTTTAGCAACAAAAAGCGAGATTTTATGGTTGTCATGGTGCACTACATAAATGATTCTTGGAATTTAGAAAGCCGAATTATGAGATAATTATTTATTTTTATGTTTTAATTTTTTTGTCATTACTTATTACTTGTGATTATTTATTTTTATGTTTTAATTTAGAAAGCCGAATTTTTATGATTTTTTTGTGTAGTGATTATTTAATTTATTTGTTTAGCTTTATTCATGCGCCTTCTCTACACACAAAGGAAGTTTTGTCTGACGTTTTTGTTGATTGCAAGCTTGAATGGAATGCTGATAGAAAATTATTTATTGTGACTTTGGATAATTGTTTTACAAATGATAGCATGATTAAGATTATTTTTGATAAATTGCAGCGTAGTTCACTTATTTTATGTGGATCATTGTTGCATATGCATTGTGCTTCCCATATTTTAATTTGATCATTCAAGATGGTTTGCTTGTCATCGGTGAAGGAATTGAGAGCGTTGAAGATAGTGTTGTCTTTTGGACTGCATCATCTGAAAGAAAGCAAAAAATTGTAGAAACTACCTGACATTTGAGTGTTTCATACACTGAAGAGTTGGTTTTTGATTGTAAGACACGTTGGAATTCTACATATTTGATGCTTTCTCCTGCTTTGATTTATAAAGATGTCTTTTTTCGCTTGAAACAACATGATCTGTCCTATGATTGCATGCCAAGTGAGAATGATTGGGAGATTGCAAAAGATATTTGTGGGAGGTTAGAACTATTTTACAATGCGACTACGGTATTTTTTGGTACTACCTATCCTACGGTTAACATATATTTTCCCAAGATATGTGAATTAAAAATTGCTTTGTCTCATTGGATCACTTATCCGAATGAGTTGATTAGAATGGTGGCATTAAGTATGTTGGAAAATTTTGAGAAGTATTGGAATGCAGTTCATGGCATCATAGGTGTTGCTGCAGTTTTAGATCCAAGATATAAGATGAAGTTGTTAGAATGATTTTTTCCTATGATTTATGGTGAGAGGGCTTATGATGAAATTGACAAGATTAGGGACATTTATTACAACTTGCTTGAGGAATACAACTCTAAGGAAAAGGATAAAGGGTCAAGTAGTGCTAATTTTTTATCTCACAATGTGGTAGAAGGTTCTTAATTTGGGATAAAAGACTGTCTTTCTAGTTTTGATATATTTGTTAGTTGTAATAGAGTGAAAGCTAATATCAAGATTGAGTTGGATCATTACATTGAGAATGGAGTGTTACCAAGAAGTCATGACTTTGATATTTTGGGTTGGTGGAGAACAAATGGACTAAAGTATTTGATTTTGCAACGCATTGTAAGGGATATTTTGGCCATTCTAGTTTCAACAGTTGCTTCAGAATTTGCCTTTTGCACTAATGGGAGATTGTTGACCCCACACTGTAGCTGACTTCATCCAAAGGCCGTGGAGGCATTGATGTGTACACAAAATTAGTTGTGGAGAAAAATTAAAGGTAACTAAATAATTTATTTATTTAATCGTTGAAATAAAGTTTGAGTTTTATTTGTTTCTAAGTTATTGATTATTTTTAAAATTATTGTAGGTTCCTCAACTATGGTAGAAGGTAGCACAATTCAATCAATTCTAGATAACTATAATGATCATGGAGAAGAAAATATTGTAGGAAGTGATGAATAATTTAGATCTTATAATTTTCAACGTGATGATTTTTGGGTTTGTAAACTTTAATAATTGAAACTAGTTTGTTCCAAGTATACATTTGAGAATTGAGATTTTATTTATTGTAGGTTATTGATGATTATTTTTAATTGTTGTAGGTTCTTTAACTATAGTGGAAGATAACACAATGACCATGATGATCAAAGAGAGAAAAATGTTGCAGAAAGTGATGATTATGAATAGTTTAGATTTTATAATTGTCATTTGATTATTTTTGGGTTTGTAAACTTTATGATGAAAAAAGTCCATGCTCAACTTGAAAATGAAGACCTTTTGGGTGAAGCTTTCTCAAAAGATGATGATTTTAGTCCTCAATCAAATAAGGATGAATGTTTCGGGATACATTTTGATTCTGCATCATTATGATGTCAGAAGCATAATGTTTTTTCCATTCAAAAATATTTTCAACAATATCATTATTATGCTCCTAAAGATTTTCTCAAAGATATTCAAGAGCTGTCTCTCAATTATGAAGACTTGTTTACCATTCTTCCATAATTTTCGCATACGACAAAAGATTTTTCAAAATGAAGAATTTTTTAAAAATGGGATCAAAATATAAAAATTTAAAAAGAAAATAAATTAAAATAATCTAATAAGTCAAATTTTATATTGTTTATTTTTATTTTTAGCAATTTTTGTATATCCTTTGATAATTGTTTTGATTCATCTTATCGAAACAATTCAATAAAAATTAAAAAACTCAAATCAAAACATAAAAATTGTTAAAAAGTACAAAAAATTAGTCTTACGTTTTTAAAGTAGCGTCGATTTTATTTTTCATTAATAATAAAAAAATTTAACGCGCAAGGTCTAGTTGGACTCTATAACATATACATTTATTTGTGCACTTTCAAAACATGTATAATACACACATATAAATTTATATGTATAAAAAATACTATACATTTTCAAACCACGCATAAAATATACGGATAAATTTATCTGTCTTGCATAAATAATTATACAGATAAATTTATCTGTCAAATTGTGCTTGTTTCACTAAACAGATAAATTTATCTGTTTAGTATTTATCAATACTAGAACGAAACAGATAAATTTATCTATTTAGCAAATTATACTTGTTTCACGAAACATATAAATTTATCTGTTTAAAACTTATATTTGTTTGAAAGAACATATAAATTTATCTGTTTAACACTTATGCTTATTTGACTTAATAGATAAATTTATCTATCTCATATTTGTTAATACTAGAAAGGAACAGATAAATTTATCTGTTTAGCAAATTGTACTTATTTTATGAAATAGATAAATTTATCTGTTTAAAACTTATATTTGTTTGAAGGAACAAATAAATTTATTTGTCTAACACTTGTGCTTATTTAACTTAACAGATAAATTTATCTGTTTAACATTTGTTAATATTAGAAAAAAATGACATATAAATTTATTTGTATGCATTACATATAAATTTATCTATTTTTGTTAAATTTATCTATATTGTAGGTGATTGGATCTTGTACGTTAAATTTTTTGTTGATGGACCTTGCGCGTTAAATCTTATTTTTTTGGACATTTAGTTGAAAATCTTAAAAAGTAAAAATAAGCAAAAACTTTAAAATTTAACCTTAAACATGAATTTGCAGTCTCGTTAGGCAACCGGTTTTAAAGTAAATTTTTTTTTTCTTTTTGCTTAAAGTTCAAAGCAAAAAAATCTCCTTTGGCATTCCAAAGGATTTTAGCCTTTTCATTTTTTTACGTAAAATTTTTAAAAATATCATAACTTTTATTATACATATTTAATTTTTATAAAAATTATATATTTGAAATTTATTCGTCAAAATTTATCCTATATTGAATATAAAATTATTTAAAAATAAAATTTAAAAAACTATAACAACTTTAAATCAAATTTTTTACTTTAACTAGTTAACTTTAATATAAGTTTTTTGACTTTTTTTTAAAATTATTTTTATAGTTTACAAAATTCTTACTTATTTAGCTTAAAGTCATCTTTAAGACAAATATGTAAAAAATGTCAAATTCTTTTTATTTATGTAACTTAAAGCAATTTTAATACAAAGCCTAATTTAAAATCAAATTATCATAATCAAATCAAATTTTAATTTTAATTATATTATTTATAACTTGTATTAATATTATATTTTTAAATTTTAAAAATTATTTTTAAAATATTTTCATTTTTTTAATTCTTTGCTATTTTTTTGTTGTTGATATTTTCTCCTGTTTTTATGTCTCGATTAAATAGGGAACCGGAGAGTTCAGCGTGGTCCCGCTCGCGCCATTGCCATCCCTAAGTTTTCGGAGGTGGGAGAGAGAGACAGAGTTCATGAGTACTTGACATAAGTTTAAGAAACTAGAAAGTCAAGACTGTGTCAAGGGAGGGAGAGAGAGAGAGAGAGAGAGTTAGATAGGGTTGGAATTGTTCTGATTAGTAGGTGACGACCCATTTTTACGGTTGTTTTCACGCGGTATTCGCAAATCAGGTAAAACATTTTCCTAGTTGTTCTTCGATGGGGGTTCGATCGATCTATAACTCTTTTCTTTGTGCTGGACTTGAATTTGCTGTTCTGGAACCGTAAAATTACTTGAAAAAGTATGGTTCTTTTGTACCCACAATTCTTTTCTTGGTTATGAGTGTACTTGGCTATTTTTTTAGTTGAATTGACTTGTAATAAATTGTTTTCAAATTTTATTACAGAATGTAAAGACTAGTTTTACAAACAATTTTCCATAATATTGTTCCATGGAAACAAAGAAGATCAACCTTACTATTTCATTTATTTAAGTGTAATTTGAGAATTGAGATCTATGAAAAAAGCTGAGTATTTTTTATTTTATTTTATTTTTGTTTGTAGAGCTGTACTTATAGTTTTAATAATGGGGCGTTTTTTAAAATTTATTTAGTAATTTTGAGCTTCATGTGATTGAGAATTTGTGTTAGATCCCATGAGATAAAATGCCCCAAATTTATTTAATAGTTTTGAGCTTCATGAGATTGAGAATTTGTGTTAGATCCTATGAGGTAACTTGATTTCCGATGGAAGATCTTCTCTTTTGGTGGCTACACTCACCTATAATTATTTGACAACTTTACAAGTTGTCTTAATCTAGCCTATAGATTGTCCGTTCTATGACTTTGACCACAGATCAACAATCCATCCGATCAGATACTCAAACAGGCTACATCCAATCCCATTCTTGAGATGGTGGTTTCTCTGTTACCAAATGTTACAAACTTTTAGGTCGAACTCACTCTTATAAACTAGCTTACACAAGGAGAGAGTGCCCAAGTGGCTTTTTTACACATAGAGTCCCTTATCTTAATCGATGTGGAACATGCATGTACAGGTTCCCTTGATATTGAACATGTTTATAAATGTAGCAATATATCTAGCAATTGTGTATTTACAAGTGACTCCATAAATAATATGTATATATATATGTTCATAAGAAAGACAGCTCAGTGCAAGGGGATCATGCCACTTCTGAGTATGCTGATTTATTATTTTGTGTGGAGAAGTATACCTATGTTCCTAAATGTTCTTTGGCGCTTTTGGTTTTCTTAATATGATGACCATGTCAGATATGTAGAGTTTAAAGAATGACATAATGGGGTATTTTCTTCCAGTACTACATTGAAGAACACCCCTTGTGCTTGGCGTGATGTTATCGTGATTGATTAACCTAGATAACTTATGGATTCTGCGAGGAGTTGGTTTCAGAGATTGCGACACAAAGATGACAAATTGAAACCTGGTCCCACAAAAAAGAAAGAAACAGAAAACCCCATGAAGTCAACGACAGATGATACACCATCTAATGCCACTAAACAGAAGGTTGCTGCAGCAAAGCAGTATATTGAGAGTCATTACAAAGCTCAAATGAAGTGTTTGCAAGATAGGAAGGAAAGGTCAGATTTCTTTGTTAAACTATTTGCCCGTCCACATGTAGCTTGTAACTTTCATCGGCATATGCTTGTAGTTCTCATCAGTTTTTCCTTTTTTTGCTTCTGACATTGGCTCTATAAGTTCTTCATAGTTGTGACCTAACACATTGTTTTGTGTTTCAAACTACTATTCAATTTATATGTAGCTTGTTTGAATTTTATTAATATTATTGACTAATTATACTTGTGCCTTCGTGGACATTGTTGAGTTGGTAGACTAGTAGGGATTGGATCCTCAACAAGTGTGGATAGTAATAATTGACAACGGAGACGTGGACCCTGTGGGATGATGGCAGGCACCGAGATGCATAAAGACCACTAGAGGTGGAGGAAATGAGAGCTAAGATAGACTTAGGGGAGAAAGAGAAATGGAGTATTTAGAGATCAGTCGGAGGGGGGGAGAGTGAAATTGTGTAATGGATGGCCTAAAGGTGGGTGAATAGGCTTTTTAATAATTTAATTAGGAATTAACACAATTCACAAAACCTAAAAATAAAAGAGCTGGATTTTAAAACATGCATCAAATGTAAGAATCCATCCATATGAGAGAGAATTTTTAACTTGTCAAATACAAAGTGGGTGAAAAACCACAGGTTCTAGCTAGTAACTAATTCACTAGTCAAGAATCAATTATAGTGAGCAAGTTTAGTGACTTACACCCAAAACCCTTAGGTGACACTCCACTTGACTCCATTTCCATCACAAGCATCTCTCCACATTGATGGTGGCTTCAATCACTAATAGACTAGCTTCTTGGCCAAGGATTCACGAACAATGCTACGCACTGACCTCCGCCTCAAGACGGCTTTGAGTAACAGTCAACCTGGTCTAGAGATTATTACAAAGAACACTAAATCTCACAGTAAGTTCCAAGAAATTCTCTCAAACAAATGTTTGAGTAGATCTTCCAAGCTAAGTTGTATAGGTGTAGTAGTTTAGAAGAAGAACATAGATACAAACCAAACCAAACCAAACTAAGTATTTGTCCTAATTAAGAACATAGATCAAAAAGATAATTTGTAATGGACTTGAACTATGCTCAAAGAAACACATTACAGAACCTCAATCTATGTATAACTTAGGAACTCATGTTTTGTAAGTGAACTCCGATACCTCCCAAGGCCTCCAACTCCACACCTTTATATAGGCAGCCAAAGAGCTCAAAAGTCTTCAAAAAAATTAGTGTAAGCATGCTTGATAGGTAGAATTATATCTCAATACAACCTGATTCAAGTGTGATAAAAAACAGCTGAAAAAGACCCAGAATGGATTTAGCTCGAAACCTGCTCGAAGCTAGGCTTGAGTCACGTCTCGCTCGAGCGGCCCTTTGAGCGAGGCACAAGAAACTTGTTTCCATTTTTTGCAATTGATCTTTGTCCTGTAAAGTGTTCCTAGATTGCCTTCATGAACTCAGTTAGCATGTATGAGGTTGAAATCATGTTATTGCGATCTAGATTAAGCTAGCTTGAAGACCCTTGATATGGCTTGAAGATGGGCTTGAGCCACAAGTTTCAAGCCTGTAATCTAGAACGATTTTTGAAACAGTTGATATGCAATTAATGATTCTCAAATCTTGTCCAAGAAACACAATCTTCAGTAATGGAGGCATGCTTGAGGATTCAAAGATGGTGGCTTGGTTGATTTCTCATGTGATCTAAAATCAGACATAAGATCTTCAAGTATTTGACCTAAGATCTTCAAGTATTTCTTTCGGTTCTTCAAAACTTCACTTTTAAGTTTCCTGATTTAAAAAGACAATCAAGCTTGTCTTCAAAGAGCTTTTGATATGGTGCAAAGTTTTTCAATAATTTGTGAGATCTAGGATTTCCCGTCCTATGTTTTTGAGATCTTATAACTGTACACAATTGACTAGTGTAGCAAATGTCTGATGGTAGTGGTGACTTGGCGACCACAGGACATGATGTGGCAAATAGTGACTACTATATCCTGAAAAAATCCAAACAAAACATCCCAATGCAATTTAAGCTTTTTAGATTTAAGGAATGAAATCCTGATCCGTTGTAACAGGAAAATGACAATTAACTACATGAATTCATATTCAAATTTTGTTAAAGGAACTTCAATACCGTGACACTAACAGAGAGGATTGCAAATCCTTGCTCATGTGTGTAACAACACCTTCTACAGGGTGGTTAACCATAGGTGACAGCTTAGCAGAGCACAGTCACCCATATTAGAGGGATGGGCTGTGCAACCCCTGGTTCGACAATTAGGAGGTCTCTCATCTACAAATTGCACCTCTGTCAAGCTTTAGGGGTCGTATAAGGTTGGAGAGAGTAGGTATTGAGGCTTGTTAGTAGAGTTACAGTGTCAGATATAATATGATAGCTGAGGTATCATGCGTTGGATAACGGCACTATTGTCATCTCGTGATTCTCTCATCAAGGTAAGGAGGTCAAGGCACAATGGTGGCGCCCTATTGAGCTCTTAACTCTAATTTTCAAACTTCTAGTCCTCTACTGATCTCAAGTAGAGTACCTTGACTATACTCTCAGCCTTGGTGATTATCTTGGATGATGCTTGGCAGGGGTCGAGCGGCAAGCCCTGACAATCCAGCAGGTTGAGGATAAGGAAGAGGGGGTGTGCTCTGTTTGTTAGTCGAACATGTTTGGTCTAGGGCAACCTATCGAGTGTCCTGGCATACAAATTTAGCCTACTTTTGGGTCGGGGACACTGAGGTCACACAAGAAGTCCACGAGCCAGCCGAGGGGCTGGCTGACACCAAATCTTGTCATGTCTTCAAAGGTTGACAAGGAGTCCACATTGGCCCACCAGGTGGAATATGCAGAGCCATACCTACTACAAGAAAGAAGTGTTTTTTTTTTATAGATGGACTGTCATGCTGACAAATTTGATGTCTTCAGCATCCACTGTATTAGGGAAGTTTTTGCATTGAATCTTCTATAAATTCAAATATTGGCTCAAATAACGATTCCTTATCAATTTTTTGTTTTTCTCAAATATAAAGATTCCTTATCATTTAATCCGAATTTTGGTAAACGTTTCATTTTCTATAAATTTTTCTTTGTAATGAATATTTGCATTTCTTGGTAAACTCAGACGATGGATCATGGAGAGAAACCTTGCTGATGCTGATGTTTCTGCAGAAGAGCAAATTAATCTTCTAAAATATTTAGAGAGAAAGGAAACGGAATATATGCGACTTCAAAGACATAAGATGAGTGCTGATGATTTTGAGCTTTTAACCTTAATAGGAAGGGGAGCATTTGGAGAGGTAAATATCCTGTTATTCTATCGCATGATAATTATGTCTATGAGATTTGAATCTAATGTACCATAAATGATTTACTAATAGTTGAAATTCTCATCCATTAATCTGGCATTCTTCTTTGCATACTGTCTTTACTTGGATTGAATATTAATTACTTCTGCGCATTTCTTATAATATGCAAGACACATACTTTTACCTTTAATGCTTGTGAAAAGAAACAGTGGTTTTCAAAGATTGTACTCTTAGCAGTAACATATTTCCTTTGCTTTTCCCAAGTTGTCATCATTTACCCAATATGTGCTAATCCTCATTATGACACTGTACTCTCTTGATGAGACTATTATCCCATGCCATATGAAAGTTTATAAATTCTTTCAACAAATTTACTCTATTTGTTTCTCACTGATTATCAATGCTAGTATGCCTTGAAAATTGTATTCCATGGTTTCCCTATTTTAGGTTTGAAATCAGTAACAATACTTATTGTTTATGTTTGCATGTGTGCGTGCACGCTTGCCATTCTTATAAACATATATGTATATTTGCCAATGCATGTATGCAAAATACATGCACACCAAACATCTATTACAGAATATGCGTGCATGTTGATTATCTGCTGCAGCTATATACGATTTTCAAAGCAATTTCTATTGACATTATTCCCATTGCTTCCATCCTCAACTACAATATTTCATCCTTCCTCTTTCTTTTCCGTATCTTCACCACTTCGGAGGTATGGCTGGCCGTGAACTACGGGCATTGGCCCAATAGGCCACAAAAGCCTAAAAATTGAAACCAAATACTACGAAAAATGCGAAGTGGTGATATATACTAAAAATGTGAGTAAAATGATAATTCAAAGTACAAAGAATAATTGTGGGACGTAAACGACTCACTGAAACAACCAATAGATTACAACAATCCGATTTGAAAGAATTTGAACTATGAATAAGTATCCCACCTAGTAAATATTCAACATAAATAATGTCTTAAAAGATGTACATGATGAATTCTATGAGGTCACTAGTATTGAGTCTCCAAGACAAAACAGAGTTCTCCACTAGTATTTGAATTGATCACCTGAAAATGTTAAAAAATAACTTTAGCCAACGAATCGGCGAATGGTAAGCATACATAGGAGAATATAGTTCTAAAATGGGATATTCAAAATATCTATAATTAAAACATAATTATAGCATATAATGCAGTATAAAATCACATGATAATATAAAAATTATTTTTCTTTTCGTCAAGTTCACATTTTTTATTTAACACAATTTGTGAAGAAATTCAATGAGTAACCACTGTATCAAATCTCATCATAATTACCAACACCACAATGGTCATAGCAATATGATCATCTATAATAAGTGGGAATCATAAGTAAAATAAATAATCAGAGCCCCATATATATAAGTTCAGGGCATCTTCGGCCCGTTGGATCCAACATCGAACTTAGAGTCACCATGAGGTGGCGCTCAAGTATATTCTCTAAGACGATCCGGTTCAGTTCACTAGACAACACCAGGGCTGGCCCTTAAACCATTGAGCACTAGAGTCACCACGAACGAACAGTTGAGTCTTTTTCATAGCAACCAAAGTCGTCGCCTCTATAGAGGGCGTTAACATGATCCCAAAATAGAATATCATAAGTCACACCATATAGATGTGTACAAAAAGCTTCACGTAACATATGAATGAGTCAAAAATAATTTCTATGCCATAAAAAGTTTACACCACAAATTTGTATCTTTATATTGAAAATAATTGTTGAAATTTTCTTTTGTTTTTCAAAAACATTTGGGGACAAGAGTGATTTTAGAAAATATGTAGTATGTTAACCCATTCACCCGAGATTTGTAGAATATATTATGTGCAAAGAAAACGAATCGGCCACCAACCTGAATTATGCAAATATAAAAATCTCATATTAATTTGCGTCAATTCAAACAACATTTAAATACTACGCGAATCTCCCATTAACATTTTGTTCGTACTAATTTTCTAAAATTATTTTTGTCTAGTTTCTAATAATATTTAAATTATATTTAATATATAATTTTTAATTTAATCAAAACCATTTGTGATGTCCTGGTATCCCACATCGGAAAGGGAGAGGGATTTCTTGGGCTATAAAGGAAAAATCTTGGACCCTTACATTCAACGAGGCCTTTTCCTAAGTTGTAGAGACCCTAGCAGAACTCCTCAGTTAAGCGTGCTTGAGCGGGAGCAATGCAAAGATGGGTGACCCCCTGGGAAGAATAAAACCGTGAGTGTTTTGCCCAAAACGGACAATATCGTTGCCATGTAAAAGGTCGGGGTGTTATACCATTGGTTATTCTAATTTGAATTCGAATATTAGAATATTAAAATTTGATAATAATCGCATTAGGTTTGGCCGTTGCACGTTGATATTATCGAAAAACTATTTAAACTTAATTTATTTATTATTTTTTATTTACTAAAATTTAATTAATATTTTAATATAATAACTAAAGAAAAATAATCCTAAAATAAAATTCTACGTGTTAAAAAATATAAGAGTAGACTGTTTTTAGAATTTAAAAGTTAACTCATTAAACAAAATATGATTTAGGTGTAATATGCCACACTAGAATCTAGATCAGACGAAACTCCATAATAATACACTAAAAAATACAAACCTTACCACATTATATAAAAAGCCAATCTACCATGTCTTTTGTTTTATTATTATTAATATTATTATTATCTATTATTCTTGATAAGTTTTAATATATATTTAATATATAATATTTAATCAAATCAAGACAATTAGTTATTCCAGTTTTTTTTAAAAAATAACATGTTGAAATATTATAAAAATTAAATTAAGTTTTGTTGTTAATTTTATTGAATAATATATTTTTTGAACTTATTATTTTTTCATTCTCTATCATCTTTCAAGATATTTATTTATTTATTTAACATTCAATATTTAATGATGTCAAAACCATTAATTGTTCCCAATTTCCCATATAAGTTCAAATGATAACATGCTAAAATATTAAAATAATTGGGTTAAGTTTCATTGTTGATCT
>JAOTRH010466801.1:0-27592 GCA_034768845.1 Heliamphora exappendiculata | reverse complement strand
AGAAAATCTCAACCATTGATGACTCAAAGTACTGTACATTATCTGAACACAATTAATCAATCACTTCGGGATTAAGAACTCATGTAATACATGATAATACAGGATGTGGATCAATTCATATAGTCAGTATAGAATTGATCAACCCGTTAATCCCACTCAATACACTCCAAGTGTACTAGCACATCGAGCTCGAACATCGAATTTCTAAAACTTGAATTCGATCTGTTCGACCTAACCAAGACCAGCTACTATAACGATGTACTATAATCGTACCAATGGAATGCTCGGGTCCATTGCGATTGTGAGCCTACCTGTATAATCTGTCAGAACCTATGACCCGATCTTCCGTGCAGCACGCATCGTGTCAAATACTGGATAGAATATACGAATTATGTATTCATACATCACAAATATAAATATAAAATCATAAATGCAAAACCATCTCAAATTGTTTCTCATTAATATGCCAGGGATCCAGAATAAAATACATAAAAATTATGACCTTTCAGTGTACATTCCCAACAAGTACAGCGTCATCATCTTCTTCTTGTTCCTTCTCTTTTTTCTTCCCGCTTGATTACCCTTTTTCTAATTAAGCCAGCTTGAAATGCCACTCACTTCTGATCAGATGCTCTATGCCTTCCTCAGGATCCCACAATTCTGACATCACACTTTTAGTCTGTCTTACCTCATCCACGCATAAAGGGCTTTTAAATGCCCATAAATCATTTAAGTCAGTGGCTGCTATTCTTTCTCTTCTCTCCACTTCATCCTCAACAGCCCACATATTGTCAACCTCTTCCTAAATATCTTCTTCGATGTATTCTATTTGCTATTCTCGAGTGGCGCAGAAGTCGATCTATTCAACCCTATCTGATTTTAGCACGACCCTCACTAACCATTAGGACTGTATATCGTCAACATATACCTCCTCCTTAAAAAGTTGAGGAAGGGTGATGCCGTCAAGCACATGGCCAAATCCATATGGCCGCGCCGGGTAGTCCAACGGCCAATCATTTTTCTCATTATGCTTCTCTTTTTCTTGTTGGTTGACTTGGATTGCCATCTGATACCCTTTCCAAGCAACATCATTCCATTCCTTCATCATATCTCAGCCATTCCCAGCCATAATTAGCGAACAAGTTATCTGATCCTTAGTAGCTAAAACATGCGGGCGTAACAGATGCGCTGAATAGATGTATTGGCTCAAATCTTCTAACTGTCCCAGAGACATGCAATTTACCCCAGCCTACTTGGCATGGTTTGGCGAAGGATTAGTCGTGGCATTTGTCTTTGAAGGAGCAAATGGTGGAGGGATTACTTTGTTATCGATGAGATCCTGGATCTCATGACGCTACCTCATACACTTATCAGTCAAATGCCTGTGACCTTAGTGGTAGGCACAATACTGAGAAGCATTATACTGCAGCGGTAGGGGATCAGGTATGGGTATGGAGTTCAACGGCTTGATAAGCCCTTTCTCAACAAGTCGATTCAAAGATGTGGATAATAAAATGTTGAGGAGAGTGAAGACTCTCCTTGGTCTTTGTTGCGGTTGCTGACTGTTATTTGATTGTTGGGCGAAGGATGAAGGGTTCAAAAGGTTAACCTCGTTCGAGCGAGAAATAAGGTTGGCAAAAGTAAACTGATTTTGGTTGTTGGCAGGGAAGGTCCTCATTGGTTTCTAACTGGGCTTAATATTTTCAATGTCTCCAGATTGAAAGGCGTCCTCAATCTGCACCCTAGCATCAAATAGTTGCTCGAAGGTAGAGAGCGGCTGTGTGATAACGTGACGCTTCAGAGGGAAATGTAGATTTTTTACCACGATTCTCACTTGTTCTTTCTCAGTAGGCCAGTTCGTCATCTTGGAGGCTTTGTCTCTCCACTAGGTCAGGAAATCAACAAATGATTTCTGATTCTCCTTATGAGTTATTTCTAGCTCTCGGGTGGTGACGTCTAGCTAGACGTTATAGCTGTATTGACTGATAAAAACAATGGCTATATCTTCCCAAGCTCTCGAGAAAGAAACCACCTTTATGCTGTCCCAAAAGTGATCGGTGGAACAATTGAGCCTTGAGCTGATCGTCGATCCCCATAGGAGAGAGAGTTCCAATATACAACCTCAGATGGATCCGAGGATCTCCGGTGCCATCTAACTTTTTCATCTCCGACATCTTAAATTTTTTTAGCAATTTGGCATCTGGGAATAAATACGAACCGCTTACATTCAGCATGTATTCTTCCACTCCCTTTTCCTTTTTTAGTACCTTCTCCATTCGATCAATCTTCTCTTCCAGTGCGGACTCCCTAGACTCTGCTGTAATGTCTTCCTCCACCGGGACATGTCGGGGAACCCGGGGTGGCACAACAACTTGTGGTGCATCCTGTCCCTGGTTATTGTCCCAAAAGCCTTCACCATTCTCATTTGTGTCATCCGGTTGTCCACTAACACCGGGTAAACTGGCATGGATCGCTTGGATTTGTGCTTAGCACAAATTTTGAGCTTGGGTTTGCTGCTCCACAGCCCGTTGTATCTTAGTGATCACCCTCATCAAAGCTGTCAGATTAACTTTATTTTTTTACATTTCTGATGACTCAGCTGACTGTTCAGATATTCTATAGAGTCTGCCTGACCCTGATCTCATTCAGACACGTGTTGACTGTAATATTCCCAACTCTATGATCTAAACCTGAAAAAAAACCTAGATCCCAAAAGAAGAATTACTAGTATAAAACACTTCTCCAAATGAAACATAGGTAGCAGACATCCTAGATACCCAAAATGGCAAGTAGATAATCACTAAAACTGAAGCAATACCCCTATCGGGCCCATACTTGCAGCATAATAATAGGATATACGAAAACCTATGATAAAGGCTAAAGAAAAGCTTAACCAGATTCTATAGGAGGTATTTATCTAAAGAGAAAAATGGGCAACACTTCGGTAAGAAACAGAGCTAGGCCGAAGTAACTGGTTTGATCTAGATTTCTAAGGAAAAACAGGCAGCACGATGGGTAGCAAAACTATTCGAAGAAAGCGAGCCTAATCGGGGGATAAAACCAACAACCCAAGAAGAATCCGAAAGAGAGAGAAACTATGCTAGAGGCTTCGAACCAAAACACTGGAATGAGCCCGAGAATAAAACTACGGCGTGAAAACCAAACAAGACGAAGAACAGAATTCAGGTAAGAACCTGAAGAAAAAACTAACCTACATAATAAGGGATAACAGAAAACCCAGGCCGAATCCAAAAAAGAACTAGCCTAAGCCAAACAAACAATCCTAACAAACGCATGTCCCATAGGCTCACATTCGATCTAAAAATTAATTAATATAACACGGTCAACTCCCGTGATTAAAAAATTAATTAAATTATCATCCACGTATTCAATCAAATATGAAATTAATAAATGATCATAAAACCGGAATTAGGACGCCTGCTAAATAAAGTTAGCAACAGTTCTAAATTTACCCAACCCCGATAAATCGTAAACAAAAAATAAAACGACTCTGATACCAATTTGTTAGAGGCAATACTGCCAAGATCATTGTTTTTGAAAAACGATTATCGGTAAAAAAATTAACTGGGCGGGCAAACGTCGAAATGGGCTCCAGATAAGATTTTTGACGAAAAACGATCAAAATAAAACCCGTGCAACCAAAGTTAATTTAGAAGAATACCTCTTGTAGATCTAATCTTCAACTACGACTTGATTCCAAGTTTAAACTCCAGTCAGATCTTCTAATGTATTCCCTTACGCGATCCTCGAACGTAGTGTGGGTTACGATCCTTCGAGAACTCATATCGGCAGAACCCCGATATATTTAAATCTTGAAGGACAAAAATAATATCAAAATAATATATGAGATATCTGAACTATCAATTCTATTAATCTCAAACTGGTTCAGTCTATCCGCATATATATAGAGCTATAGTAAGGACCTGGAGGGTAATTATTATTAGTAAGACTTCTAATTGAATACAGATACCTACGGGCAGTTTCTGTAATTATGGAAAGTTGCAGCGGTTTCTACAATTTTCATAAAATACTGAATTAGAGTTCGCACCACTAAATAACTATAATTGCACTCTGCGCCACAATCTCAAGACCTTCTTGAATTAAGCTCATGTTATTAAATGCTTATCATTTATCCCAACGTTAAGATTTTCGATACCCGCCAATTAAATTTAATTACTGACAATTTAATTTAATGGGCATCTTGATATTTCGTAAGCTCTTTCGCTTAACTTATTTGACCGTCGAATAATTAAATACACTTATAGGGTTTGGCCTGGTCAAAACTTATAAACATCCTTAAGGGAATATCGTCAATCCCGATCTTTCGGGACGTAAATTTCGTCAATAATTAATATTTACTAAATAAATAATCTTACTATCCAACTCACCGGAAATATAGACCCATATAAGATCGCACCCTCTAATGAATCAAAAACAACGAATATTAAATATATACAAATCAATAATTATTTTCGGATTAAAAAGAAAAATACTATTCATAACAACCTTAATGTGTGAATTAATTTATATAACCTATTAGTAGTCGTACTAAATTAATTACCCCAAATATCCCGCTCAAAACACACAAAGTGCACGGGCACAGAGAGTGACGACACTATTATCTATTCTCCGTAACCAAGACAGGCCTACTAAAATTCTGTGCCACAGTCGTACCGATAGTATGTCTATTTCTATCTAAACTGTGAACATAAAACTTATATTCTCTAAGAACCTAAAATCTGGTCTTCTGTGTGTAAGCCGTACTCTACATACCAGATTAAATACTATATAGAATATCGAACATCCATGCATAACAAAGAAATGATACACATACATTACTCATAAAGATTCTCATAAAATAAAAAACTAATTTTATTAAAATAAAATTAAATAATAAAAATATGATTTTCAGTATACCAATCCTAACATTCCGAGTCATGATGAGAAAGATATGACCAAAAGAAAAGGGTTCTACAACCAGCGCAGGTGTCGACACAAACAGAAAATGTGTCAACACAAATAGCGGAGGTGTCGACACAAGCAACAAAGGTGTCGACACAAACAACAACAGAATGCACAACTCCAACAAAAGGAAAAATGTGTCGACACAAACAAAAATTGGTGTCAATACAAAACAACCAAAAGTTCAACGTAAACAACCACAGCGTGCTCAACACCACTGAAGGAGAAATGTGTCGACACAAACAGAAAATGAGTCGACACAAAAATTCAAATTTTTGAAATTTCAAAACAAGCTACAGGCGATGATGAAAAATAAACCCAAGCGCCGAAAAAAGCTTCTCAGGCTCAAATTAAACCATCCAAACACCCCTTTAACAACCCATGGACATACACAAGCCCGAAACAACAAAGATACACCAAAAGAAAAGCCGCAAACCCCTTTTTCCTCCAACCGAAATCAACCCAAAAGTGATTTTGAAGCCAAAATCCAACTTTTCAAAAATAAACCAACTTTTTATAAATAAACCAACTTTTTATGCATTTTTAAATGGTTAAAACACATAATTGCACATAGCACCCTTTAAAGACAAAATAGTCTAGGATCCTACCTCGTTGAGTTAAAAACTCGACGCCTCAAACTCCGTAAAAAATAAATTTTGTCGAAATAAAATTCTGTCCAGATGAACGCGTAACTCTCGATGCCGATAGCAAGGATCCATTACTCAATCGCCAAAAACAAAGCCTAGGCCCCAAGAAAATCTAGAGAGAAGGCATACGTTTTTGTTTGTTTGGAAAAGGAAACTCAGCCTCTAAGCTTTGAAAAATATCTCCACCAAAATATCTAAGATTAGATATTTATCGACCACAAAAATATCTTCTTTTCTTTTTAAAACCCTCACACCACAACACCCAACGGTCTCAGTTTCTAACCCAACATGCATTTCTAAGCTCGAACATGCATAAAACACACATAAACATGCTATTGTAAAAATAATAAATAGCACGTCGAAACGTTGCAAAAATTAAAAAGGGTCAGGGTCTCACAACTCTCCCCCACTTAAAGGAATTTTGTCCCCAAAATTCAATACTGAAACTCAAGCCAATCGCTACCCTGCAACTATCAACAATCTCTAATGCAAACTCAGCAATACTGCACAACAGCAGACATGCCTCAGCAACTAAAATCCCAAACCTGTCGTCACACGAGGTGAACACAATCGCCACCCAAACTGCCCACACGGGCAAGTCTCACTGACATCATTGTCATCCAGGAAACATCTTTGAAACACCGGATCAAAATCCAGCTCACACTGCCAATCCTCAAAACCTGATTCTCGCCGAACTCAAACCACTCCGGCAATAACACATCACACAAGACTAATCCGTAATGGAACCTGGTCCTAAACACTCTTTATTCCAAAACATAGAGACTACCACTTCTTTCCCACTGCCACAAACTGGCTCAGTCGCATCTCGCAATACACACCAAGGACCTCTCTGCAAGTCCAACACACAGCATCAAACTCCGACATCGATCCCAAGGAGTCACAAACTCCACACTCAAACTTTACCCAAGTTATGACGATCATTAGACGACCACAGACTTTGGTACCATGTCATCACCCCGTCGATGCCGACATCTCCATCACCGAAGCTATCCATGACGCCAATCCACAAACAACAATACAAACACGCGAGTCCGGAGAGAAGCTCTCTTACTCACCTGGACATCAAAGAACACATCTCAGCAAGCCCTCAAACCATCATCCCCAATCTGATCTTTCATCACAAACTACTATTCTCACCCAGGTGATACATCAGGTGGTACACCATTGTCCCAGACAAGGTTTCATACAACCAAACCGAAAACCAATTCGGCATCGCAGCCACAAAGTCACTTGACTCAAATGAGCCACGTAACCAAACACGTCACGCATATCACGAAAGCAGAACATTTCGTAGGGATCCAACAAAGTCCCAACGTAGAAGACATACATCAACCGCTTGAGTCCCCAGACTCATCCGTCGAGTAACCAACTAAGACTTGCATCTTACACTTAACGATTTCCTCACAGCCAGAACCCACACAACCCTTTCGTTCCCAACCAAACAATCCTGTCGGTCCGAACTGGCCACGCCAATCAAAGCTTCTCCACCGTCATACTCTCAGAACCACCTTCTATACAAACAATCGTTATGCCAAAGTACAGCACTTACCACAATCGATAACCACTCCTCGATTCCAAGAACTCTAAACAATTCCAAGTCCTGAACAAGACCCAAGCCAGACTCGCAAAAGTCTACCAAAAATCCACTATACGCATACCACAGCCGCACTATTCTGACAAAATCCCCGCACTGTTATGAGCTAAAAGCACAACTATACACACACAACAGTCAACGATCCACAACTGATCACTGCCACGGAACTCTGTGTATCATCACTGGCGCCCTTATCAATTAGCATCCCTGGTCTAACAACTCGACCTCACAAGGAACACAACCCTACTGGTTCAACTATCCGTTGAAACCATACTGACTAGGTTACCACAACCTATCATATGTACCACACCCATACGTACTCTTTTACGGTTTTTTACTGCAGAAAAATACCAACCCCATCATACAATTCTTTATGGTTCCCAACCGCGGGAGCAATCGGATCCTAGGTCACACACGCAGACGTTCAGATATAGTGCGTCCCGCACCACGCGTCGAAACCACGAAGAATCCACCATATAATCATCTAATCACGGCGATATAAGTTCCCGACCAACTCACAACACAGGTCAAAACACGAGTCACAACACGGGTCACAACCAATCAAGAACCTAGTATCTCCATCCAACCGAGATGAAACAACTCGCACTATACAATCGTCTACAAGAAAACTCTCTTTCTCCTTCCACCCAAAGGAAAGAAAAGGGCCCACAAGAAACCATGACCTAGCCTCAGCATACTCCCAGTACTTATCAAAACTTAGCCTCTATAAACTCTGTAAGTCCTACCTCGAGGCCATATTGACTACAGTCACACAGCTGCTGTCAACTCCTATCAGCTACACCAAACTCTCAACTCCTATCAGCTACACCAAACTCTCAACTCTCAGACCTTATGCACGCATATGCACACCATCAATCTGCATACCTGGTACCACAATCATGTCATGGTCTCAAGCCTGCTATCCAACGCACAACTCCAAACAAAGGGGAACTCAATCCAGAAACCTCTCTTCTAGAGTTACTGATAACTCCCACAATTATGCAGACACATTCCGCACTTTTGCTCTCAAAACATACATCGATCACAGGCATCGTACCCTACGATTTCTCACCTATCACCCCATGCCAGCCAAACCACACGGTCCATCACTGAACCTCATCACTCCATACTTCGTTCCTATGGGAGAACAACATACCCATCTCTAAACTTAAGGTGGAACACAAATAACTACTGGGCATATCACACTCGAGATACATCATCTCAGTGCTAAGCCAACCACATACACTCAGCATGGTTCCCAAACATGATCTCCTACTCACTAGGATCTCGACCAAGCCACGAACTTGCATTCCTGTAGGAATCTCACGAAATGATATTCATCGCATGATAAAATCAGAGCCTGAGTATACAATGTCCAAGGTCATCAGAACTGCTCGGACTACTAACAACATCCTGCCTAAGGAATATCTCCAAAACCACTCATGTTATGCTATTTCCACATACACCCGGCCAAGGATCACTACGCTCCCATCTACTATGTTTCCATCCATACCCCACCCTGAGTACACGACTCATGATATAGCATGGCTTAAGACGTACCTAATCCATCACACGGTCAAACTCAACTCACTGATGAGTTCCACAACATACCAGGTGCTCGGCACTCAACCCATAATCGTACCTCTGCAACTAATAACAACCGAGTCGCACATGACCAAACCCAAATCACGATCTCGTCGTCTCTAAGGGTGTACAGGTTTTATAAAAGAAAAATATGAGACACGACAACCTAAGGTCGTTCTACCATGTTATCTCTACCACATACCACATAATCATGCTAACACATTGTCACAACGATTATGCAGACACAACACCGATACCGAGGAGAACCGACAAGAATGACGCGTTACTTTGGACAGCCACTTAGATTCCTTGCAAGAAATTGCGTTCGCCAAACGTGTTTCTAACTTGACTCCCAAGTTTGTTAATCCAAACACAAGACTAATTAATCTTAAGGTCCAACCTCCATACTCACATATACACAACTATCATGCTCAGAAAGCGAAAAGCATGTTATAAAACAACATTTAAACACATGCAAGCAAGCATACACAATCAACCTCACCAGGTGATAAATCCCATTTCCCATGGCTCTTACGTATTCGAACCCAGAACTCTGATACCAAGTTGCCACGCCCTAAACACCAGGGTCACGCGAAAGCCCACCAAAAACCGTTTATGAAAATAATATTTGCAGTTAAAAAACCATCAACTAAAAAATATACAACATTTGGATAAAAGATCCACATAGTTCAGCTCTCATAAACAATAAACATTCAATTCATACATGAATAATTATACCACCTTAAGGCGTATAAAATTTGCCTTCTGAAACAGGCATCACATGTAAAAGTACATGTCAAAACAGGAAACTACTGCGAGTCCTCCATCATCTCACGCATCTAGGTCAACTCCACATGTTCACCTAAAAATAGTTTTACAGTAAAATCCCACACCGTGAGCCGAAGCCCAATAGAAATCGACTATAAAACTGTAAAGCAGGTTACGCAATCATAAGCATTCAGGCCCAACCAAAAGAGCCAAAAAAGTTTTTTCAACCCAAAATCACAAATTTTCCATCCACAAACCAAGCATTTAACCAATGCAGAAACGTTTCACAATTAAGAAAATCGTAACCAAAATGCTATTTTCTCACTCGGATCACACACCGAGAAAAATAAAACAATAAGCTGTAGTAAAACAGTATGCTCCACTCAGGCCACACTGCCGAGGAGAAAAGATAAAACAATATCCACTCGGAACACGCAGCCGAGAATAAAGTAAATAATTCTTATGTACTGACTCTATCACAGGGAGACAGAGGTAACAACTATAGACTCCTACCCATTAACCTAGACCCCAGCCATTCAAGACTCGCTAGGTAATGGCAAGTTCTATATGGAGCACCATAACGTAATCACTCAATTTACGGGCGACAACCCGAGGGAAAAGAGCTCCCAGCCAACTCAATTTATGGGGATTAACCCAAAGGTACATAGCACCTATGCTGTAAACATTTTTGGACTTTCACATAGGGCAACTCGTGCCACGTCCCGCCATCCCGGTACATCTACGAATCATTTCACAAAAAATCAAACTGTAGCTCAACTACGAAAAATATTTCCACGAAAATAGTTATACCTCAACATGTATAACAAGGGATCCAACATCCATCAACATGGAGATCCACAAAAGCATTTTCAAAATATTTTTTCCTGTTTTCACAAAACGTTTCAAAATCAAGCCTCAACCCAAAGGGTTAGCTCCAAACTTTTAAAACACCAAGTGTTGAGATTTTTATCAAAAATTGCCGTTTTCAAACCACCATTGAAAACTACAAATATCCACAATTCATATCATGTAGTAAACCAAGAAAAGCACAAAGCATGCTTTTGACCCAAAATAAGGTTTAAACATAAAACATGATATAAATAACATTTCGAACAATTATACATCAACATGTATAAAAAGGTAACCAGTGGCCCACCGCTACATCATCCACAAGCAAACTCCCAAAGAACAAGTAATTTGATGAAAATTTCCCAAAAGGATGAAAAATAACCTTTTCAAAAACATTCAGCAAAAAACAGGTGAAAACGGTTATGAAATTTTGGTACACCTTCACTCTTTCGGTCATAACTCTTTTTACAAAAAGAATTTTATTGTGAGAAAGGTGTCATTAAAAAGAAGACTTTTGGAGGATCAATTTGAACAAGAAAATGACCCAATTCCGAGTCCATATGAGAAAGATATAACTAAAAAAAAAAAAGATTCCACAACCAGCGAAGGTGTCAACACAAACAGAAAATGTGTCAATACAAATAGCAAAGGTGTCGACACAAACAGCAACAGAATACACAACTCCAACAGAAGGAAAAATGTGTTGACACAAACAGAAAATGTGTCGACACCAACAGCAAAAGGTGTCGACACAAACAGAAATTGGTGTCGACACAAAACAACCGAGAGTTCAACGTAAACAACCACAGCGTGCTCAACACCACTGAAGGAGAAATGTGTCGACACAAATAGAAAATGTGTCAACACAAAAAACCAAATTTTTGAAATTTCAAAATAAGCTACAGGCGATGGTGAAAAACAAACCCAAGCGCTTGAAAAAGTTTTTTAGTCTCAAATTAAACCATCCAAACACCCCTTTAACAACCCACAAACATACACAAGCCCGAAACAACAAAAATACACCGAAAGGAAAGCCTCAAACCCCTTTTTCCTCCAACTGAAATCAACCCAAAAGTGATTTTGAACCCAAAATCCAACATTTCAAAAATAAACCAACTTTTCAAAAATAAACCAACTTTTCATAAATAAACCAACTTTTCATGCATTTTTAAACGGTAAAAACACATATAATTGCACGTAGCACCCTTTAAAGACAAAATAGTCTAGGATCCTACCTCGTTGAGTTAAAAACTCGACGCCTCGAACTCCGTAAAAAATGAACTTTGTCGAAATAAAATTCCGTATGAATGAACGTATAGCTCTCGATGCCGATAGTAAGGATCCATTACTCGATCGCCAAAAACAAAACCTGGGTTTTACGAAAATCTAGAGAGAAGGCAGAGATTTTTGTTTGTTTGGAAAAGGAAACATAGCCTCTAAGCTTTGATTTATCTCCACCAAAATATCTAAGGCTAGATATTTATAAACTACGAAAATATCTTCTTCTTTTTTTAAAAATACCCTCACACCACGACACCCAACGGTCTCGATTTTCAACCCAACATGCATTTCTAAGCTCGAACATGCATAAAACGCACATTAACATGCTATTGTAAAAATAATAAACAACACGTCGAAACATTGCAAAAATTAAAAAAGGTCAGGGTCTCACATGGCTTGTATGGGTATGTGGCTAAGTGAAGATATGATGAAATTGGGGCATATAATGAGTTGCTTAGACATTGTAACTTGGAGATTTAGAAAGTTAGAGTTAATCTTATGGTTTGATCTAAAGATTAAATAAAATTTGATAAAACCCTATATTAAGTAATTAGATGATATCTAATTCATGGAGAATGGAAAAAATTTGGGAGTTTTGCGCCTTTGTTATTGGATATATTTACGTATGGATGGTTGAACTATGAAATTGGATAAATTGAAGGAATAATTAGATGACAAATGTAAGGACTCGCTTTTTAAGTAAAATAATAGCAACGGTAGTATAGCCGTAGTATAGTTGCATATATCGTTACAATCACTCAACACTAGGATTTAAAAAGAAATAAATAAATAAATAATAAATAAATAAATAAACAAATAGATAAATAAATAATAATAATAATAATTTTTTTACGCAAGTATCCATACTTACTTAAAAAAATCTCTACAATATACAATCTCCATTAAAATAATCAAAAGCAACATTAATATATCTATATATATAAATATATAGATATACTATACACAAACTATTGTATATCTCTCTACAACTAAATAAAATAATTTAAAAGTAAAAAGTAAAAGTTACTTTAGTACATAAAATAATTAAATAAACAAAAAAATAGCTTATTATATGTGTGTATATATATATATATATATAAATCTCTACAAATAATCTAATATTATAATCAAAAGTAACAACCTAATATAATAATATAATTTTAAGTCAACTAGTATATTAATAAAAAGATACGTAATACAATATATAAATAATTAAATAATGATAAAATAATATTAAATTATGAAATTGAGTTTTAAAATTTAAATTCATCAAATTAAATTAAAACAAGTATAAAAGTAATTAAAAATATACATTAAGTTACGAAATTGTGCAAAAATCAAAATTTAGCCCAACCACCACAATTAAATAATGTTATAATTAAATTAAGATGTAAAAATTAAGTACAACACCTAAAATTATTATATTAATTCAAATATTTAATATTCATAGCTAAAAATATACATTAAGTTAATTTTTGGATAAAATTCTTAAATAATGTAGTATATATATCATTAAATATACAATAAAATAATAAAATATAACAAAATTTAAAAATGGAGCCAATTTCCCTCGGCCAACTTGAGTGTCCCACACTCAACCCATTTTATTATTATAATTTGTAAGACATGCATGCATGCATTTTAATTAGGTGTAGGCCTTTATAAGTCTTACAAACACATTATAATCCTCATTTAGCTACAAAAAAGTGTTTTTAAAAGACCACAAATCCCCTCCCCATTTCGGCATAGCTCTTTCTCCCTCTCTCTCTCTTTGTGTTTTGCATTTTTCTAAGTGTTCCAAGAGTGTTTTAGAGAGAGAAAGGAAGACCAATTGTGTATTC
Organism: Heliamphora exappendiculata; assembly: GCA_034768845.1. Lineage (NCBI taxonomy): Eukaryota > Viridiplantae > Streptophyta > Magnoliopsida > Ericales > Sarraceniaceae > Heliamphora > Heliamphora exappendiculata. The sequence goes on along the minus strand of JAOTRH010466801.1, from coordinate 14,024 downwards.
TCTAAGATCTTCAAAGTGTTCTTGTGTTCTTCAACTAAAGGCTTTTATATTCATCATCTATCAAGCATATCCAAGGTAGGAACAATATTCTTATACACTTATTTTTCATATACTAAGTCTTTCTTAGCTCCTAAATGTTGGAAGAAATATAACGCAATACAAGATCTGCTCGATGGTCCAGAAAATACATCTTTATTAACAAATAACGATTACAATAAACTAAAATTACAGAAAACGAAATACAAAAATTAATATGAATAGACAATGCAAACCGAGTCCTGCAAACGTAGTTTCCTTAAGAATGATTTACCATCTACCGAGTGTGTTGTAGGTTTTCCACCGACGTCACTCTCCCAGGATAAAACAGTTGACCCGAACGTTGGATCGGTTACGAACGTACATCGTCTGTCTTTTTCTCTATCATAGCTTGCTATTGTAATCTGGTCTCTCTCTCTCTCTCTCTCTCTCTCTCTCTCTCTCTCTCTCTCTCTCTCTTTTTGTATTCTGTATCTTCACACACTAACCTTCTTTTTTGTAGAATATGTCTCTCTTTTGTCATTTGTTATGCAGAATACTAGAGAACAGGAGGAGTCTTTATATAGAATTCTCTCATGGAGGGTTACAATAGAGAAACCATTTGCCAATGAATACAAATAAATTCTGAAATTCAATTACCAATTCAATTCATAATTCAATTCTAGAATAATGGTCAATAATTCTTGCATAATGGTCAATTGAATTTACTATTGTCCAACAATCTCCCCATGCAGACACCCCAATTTGATCCCATCCAATCTTAGGTGGATCCGATGATAAAAATAGTTAGAATGGTGTCTCAACCATTATGCTTTAGAATTCTAGATCGAACCGGTCTCTGAAAAGTTAAAACTATTTTTTTTCCCACCAGAGTACTGCCCGTTTAGATAAACATTCCCTTTAGAGGTTCGTTAATCTTCTCCTTAGCTGTCATCCCTTGTCATCCTGTTGTTATGCTGCCAGCATGAGACCGATGGGGGCATTGTTTATCTATCCATGATTTACTATTTTGGGTATCCAAGATATGTGCTGTATGTTGTGAGAATTTTATCCAATAAGTATCTGATATTGGTCATTCTTCTTTTGGGATTCAGGTGTTCTCTGTGCTCTTACCATTGAGCTGAGAAAAGTACAATCAACACACGATTGGGTGAGGTCAGGATTAGGCAAACTTTATAGGGTATTTGAATAGCCGACTGAGTAAGTTGAACTAGCAAAAAACGAGGTGAATCTGGTAGCCCTTATGAGGGCGATTACTGATATACAGAGAGCCATAGAGCAACAGACGCAGGTTCAAGTGCAATATCAGGCACAGATCCGAGCAATTCAGGCCCGTTTTCCTACTGCGAATGGACAACTAGATGACACGAATGAGAATGCCGAAGACTTTTGGGATGACAACTAGGTCCCCGATGGACTGCAAGTTATTCCACCACCATCATGGAACCCTCGTCAGGTGATAGTTGAGGAGGAAAACACTGCGCAGTCTAGAAAATCTGTATTGATTGAGAAGATCGACAAGATGAAAAAGGTCCTTAAAAAAGCCAAAGAGATCAAGGAATACATGTTAGATGTGGGGGGACTATATTTGTTCCCATATGCTAAATTGTCGAAAAAGTTCAAACTACCAGACATGGAAAAATTTGACGGAACTGAAAATCCCAGAATTCATCTCCGAATGTATGTTGGTATCCTTTCGCCAATGGGGATTGATGACCAGTTGAAGGCTTAGAACTTTCACCGATCTCTTTCTGCGGCAGCCAAAAAATGGTTCCTCTCCCTTGACGTAGCAAAAACTAGAACTTGAAAAGACATAGCAACAGCTTTTATCAACCAGTATAGTTACAATGTCCAACTGGATGTAACTACCCGAGAGCTCGAAATGCCCCGACAGGAGAACAAAAAATCTTTTGTTGACTTTTTGACCCGACGGAGGGGTAAGGTTGCCAAAATGACAAACAAGCCAACTGAGAAAGAGCAGGTGATGATTGTGATTAAGAATCTACAGTCTCCATTAAAGCACTACCTCATCACGCTGCCGCTTTCCACCTTTGAGCAATTGTTCGACGCTGGGGTACAAATTGAGGACGCTATCCAATCTGGTGACATCGAGAAAACAAAACCCAGTCAGAAATAACCAAGAAGAGCTTTTCCCGCAACCAACCAAAATCAATTCATTGCAACCAACCTCGTGTCTCGCTCAAACGAGTTAAACTTGCTAAACCCATCTCCTTCCGCCCAACAATCTGATAATAGCCAACAACAACAAAAGCCGAGGAGGGTCTTCACCCCCTCAACATTCTATTATCCACCGCCTTGAGTCGACTCATCGAGAAGGGACTTATCAAGCCATTGGACCCCATGCATGTTCCTGATCCCCTATCGTCAAGGTTTAATGCTTTCCAATACTGCGCCTTCCACCAAGGTCATGGGAACCTAACTAACAAGTGTTTGAGACTCCGGCACGAGATTCAAAATCTCATTGACAACAAGGTGATCCCGCCACCGTCTGCCATCCCAAAGCCGAATGTCATGACTAATCCACTGCCGAATCATACCAGGCAGGCTGGGGTAAATTATGCCTTTAAGGGAACCAGAGGACCCAAGCCAATATATCTGTTTAGCATGCCTGGCACACCCTCGTGTTTCGTCTACCAAGAATCAGACAACATGCTCATTCATGATGATTAGAGGCAGTTGAGACAATATGGAAGAATGGAATGATAATGCCTAGGAATGGTATCAACCGATAACCCAAATCTACCAACAAAAGGAGGAGCACAATGAAGAAGATGACTGGCCATTAGATTACTCGAGTCGACCTTATGGGTTTGGCCGTGTGCTTGATGGAATCACCCTTCCCTAACTTTTTGAGGAGGAAGTGTACGTCGGTGAAATGCAATCCTACTAGCTGGTAAGAATCGTGTTGAAATCAGATGGAGTAGAGTTGATTGATTTCTAGGCTGCTCGGGTACCGCAAGTGAATTTTATTGAAGATGATATCTGGGAGAAAATTAATAATACATGGGCTATTAAAGATGATGAGAAAAGAAGGGAAATGACCGCCGTTAGTGACTTAAATGATCTGTGGGCGTTTGAAAACCCTCTGCACGTGGACGAACTGAGACATACTGATAATGTGATACCAGGATTATGGGATCCCGAAGACGGCGTGGAACACCTAACTAGAAGTAAATGACATTTTAAGCCAGCTCAGCTAGAGAAGGGACAACTAAATGGAAAAGAAAAAGAGACAGAGCAAGAGGAGGAAGATGATGTTGTATTGAAACAGTTGAAAAAGACACAAGCCAACATTAGTATCTGGGGCTTATTGATGGCTTCGCATAAGTACAAGCAAAGCTAATTTGAGGGTGTTGAACAAGGCCAGTGTCCCGATAGATGCAACTCCTGAGCAGCTCATTGGGCTTATTCTACCAGCCACCGAACCAAAAGTTATTTTCTTTTCCGATAAGGATTTCCCCACTAAAGAAAAAAGTCACAACAAGCCGCTTGACATCACCGTCAAGTGCCTAAAAAAATGGGTTCCGATAACTCTCATTGATAATGGGTCTTCCTTGAACGTTTGTCTATTGAGAACGGCCATCTGCTTAGGGATGAGGCTAGACCAGTTCACTCTCTGCAACCAAGGAGTGCGAGCCTATGACAACAGAAGAAGGGATATACTAGGTCATTCGCCATTTTAGTAGGACCTCTGAAGATGTCAGTTGAGTTTCACGTGCTAGATGTGCCGGCCTCCTTTAATCTGCTGTTGGGCAGGCCGTGGCTGCATGACCCAAGTGTCCAGGTGGTATCGTCTACCCTTCACCAAAAACTAAAATTGATAAAAAACAGGACAATTTTGATTATCCACAGAGAAGACAGCATTGACCCCCCAAGAGGAGGAGAGGGCACAACTCTGTTGGAAGTTCAGCATGGTAAAGATGATGTGTTACTCAGTGGTTTTCGATTTGATGAAGAACATGCTATTCAGATGCTGATGAATGAAGAAGAAATGTATGTCAACTCGCGGACTGTAACAATGATGAGAAAAATGTCATTCTTTCTGGGTATGGGATTGGGATGTAAACAGCAGAGAATCCCAGAACCCATTCAGGTATTGTTGACTTTGCACCGTTTTGGTCTTAGGAATGAGCCAACGGAAGAAGATCTGGAAGGGCCTAGAATGTGGTGAAAGGCCAATTATTCTGGGACACTCAATGGGTACTTCGTTAAGGAAGGAAAAGATTTCCCATATTGCGGGTTTTCAGAGCCATGGATTGACGAAGAAACCAATCAAAAGCTGCCAGAGTTGGAGATCTTTTTCAACCACCAGCTTTCTGACACGAAAGAGGAAGAAACAGTGAAAGGAGAGAAGGAAGAAAAGAAGGTTCATGAAGAAGATTGGGCTGACAAACTCGACGGCACCGACCTGGGAGTGCTGTTCAACGAAAAGATAGCTCAGCTGCATATAACTGAATCAGACTGCTTCATGATGGGCTTCAGCGCACCGGTAGATTGCACCAAGTTCATCGTCGACGCGACTGCAAAAGAAGTGAAAAACTGGACCTTCGAGTCTTGTAATACGCCGGTTGTCTATTCTGAGTCCAACTTTGAGTCGAAATCTGTACTCGATGGCACATTTGTTGGTGCTTCTCTCCCTACTCTTACCATTGAGTTTGTAATCCCCTAGGTTTTTAATGAAATGAACAAAATTTCTGGTTACACTGCTTTGTTTGATTCATTTCATACGTTTTCTGATGATTTTGAATTCGACAGGGTTATTCTCGAAAAAATAAAATTTTTAATAAAAAAAAAAGAAAAAATACGTGCCCAACCAATAATTAAAAAAATTTTATCAATAAATCTGGGTGATGAAACTAACCTGTAAAATGTTCAAATTGATTTTTTTTATCCTCAGTTGAACAAGAGCAATTAATAACTTTATTAAAATAATTCAAAAATGTATTTGCGTGGTCTTACGAAGATATGCCTGGGATTGATCATGATATTGTCCAGCACTATATCCCCTTATACCCTGATACTAAACGGGTCAAACAGAAGTTAAGACGAATCCGGCTAGAATGGACTCTGAAGATCAAAGAAGAGGTTGCCAAACAGATCAACGCTAGATTCCTAATGGTAACCCAGTATCTGAAATGGGTAGCCAATATAGTGCCAGTTCTGAAGAAGGACGATCATATCCGAGTCTACGTAAATTTTTGGAATCTCAACAAAGCCAGCCCGAAAGACGATTTTTCACTGCCACATATTGATGTCTTGGTAAATAGTATAGCGGGGCATGCCTTATTGTCATTTATGGATGGTTTCTCTGGATATAACCAAATTCTAATGGATCCCGAGGACAGAGAAAAGACAGCATTCACCACGTCCTAGGGCACCTATTGTTATCGTGTAATGCCATTTGGGTTGAAGAATGCAGGGACAACCTATTAAAGGGCTACCACTACTTTACTACATAACATGATACATAAGGAGGTCGAGGTGTACATAGACGATATGATAGTCAAATCAAAAGATCGAGATGGCCACATTATAGCACTATGAAGATTCTTCGAAAGGATTCGAAAGTACAAGATGCGACTCAACCGACAAAAATGTGCCTTCGGAGTTACTGCCGGAAAGATACTTGGATTTAGGATCACTCAACAGGGTATCGAAATCGACCCTTCAAAGATTAAAGAAATTTTAAAAATACCTCCTCCGAGGATTGAGCGAGAAGTTAAAAATTTTCTAGGTAAGATACAGTTTATCAGCCGATTCATCGCAAAATTGACAACTACTTATGAACCAGTCTTCTGTCTGCTGAAGAAGGGAGTCAAGTTTGAGTGGGATCAAAAATGCCAAGACGCCTTTGATGTCGTATGATAGTATCTGCAAAATTCTCCTGTTCTAACTCCTCCTGAACCTGGTAGGCCACTGATCCTTTACTTGTCAGTGACTGACTCAGCTATGGGATGTATGCTGGCACAAGAAGAAAAAATTGAAATCGAAAAGGCCGTCTACTACTTTAGCAAGAAGATGATAGGGTCAGAGATACGGTAGACACCATTGAAAAATACATGCTGGGCCTTAGTTTGGGCCTCTCGAAAGCTAAGGCATTACATGCTATCTTTTACAGTGAACATCATCTCTAGGATGGACCCTTTGAAGTACTTATTTGAAAAGCCAGCACTAACAGGAAGGCTGACTCGATGGTTGCTGTGGTTATCTGAGTTTGATCTCCAATAAGTTATCCAAAAGCCAGTCAAAGACAGAGCAGTGGCAGAATTTTTGGCTGACCAACCAGTTGAAGGAGGTAAAGACATAGAGTTTCAGTTTCCTGACGAACATCTGATGGAAGTCTGGGATGACAAGTGGACTCTATATTTTGATGGCGCATCCAATCAATATGGGTATGAAATAGGAGTCCTCTTTGTCACTCTTGACGACTCACACGTCTCCTTGTGATTGAAGCTCAATTTCGAAGTGACCAACAATCCACCCGAGTATGAAGCATGTTTGGCTGGATTGGAGGCAGCCCTGAAACTAGGGGCAAGGAAATTGAAAGTCATCAGAGATTCAGCACTGGTGGTTTCACAAGCACGAGGAGAATGGAAGGTTAGGGACTTAACCTTGATTCTCTACCATCAGGAGCTAGAGAAACTAACACCGTGTTTTGAATCAGTGATCTTCACCCATGTACTAAGACTACAGAACAAGTTCACCGATGCACTGGCCACCGTAGCATCCATAATTAACATACCACCCGGAGTCCGGATGAGGCCTCTGATAATTGAGCAGAAGAGAAAGCCGGCATATGAGATGACAACCGCTATTGAAGAAAGCAATGACGGCCTTCCATGGTACTTTGACATTCAAAACTTCGTAGAGAAAGGAGAATATCCCAAGTTTGTCAGCAAAAAAGATAAAAGGGCAATACGATGACTATCTGCGCAGTTTGTCATGTGCGGTGATAGACTGTACAAACGAGGATATTCTGGGGTCAACAAGCTGTGCATAAATACTGAAGGTGGCTAAGAGCTGATGAAAGAGATACACGCCGAAGTCAGTGGGTCACACATGAATGGTAATATGTTAGCCAAGAAGATCCTACGACAAGAGTACTTTTGGATGACGATGGAGACAGATTGTATCCTGTTTGTGCTGAGGTGTCATAAGTGTCAGATTTACGCAAATCTTATGCATGTTCCCCCATCTTAGCTGTATAACCTGACGTCACCGTGGCCGTTCTCAGTATGGGTCATTGATGTGATTGGCAGAATAACACCGAAAGCATCCAATGGACATGATTTTATCTTGGTGGCCATTGATTATTTCACCAAGTGGGTAGAAGCAGCCTCCTACTCGGTATTGAAGGCCTCCCATGTTGTTAGGTTTATCAAACAAAACATCATTTGCCGATACGGGGTCCCACATGAAATCATCTCGGATAATGGCTTACATTTTCAAGAAGAGGTTCTTGATCATTTCGAGAAATACTAGATAGTGGCTCACAAGTCCTCGCCATATCAGCCATAGACCAATGGGGCAGTCGAGGCAGCAAACAAGAATATCAAGAAAATTCTACAAAAAACAATCAACTCACACAAAGATTGGCCGAAACATCTACCATTTGCACTCTAGAAATACCGAACGTCAATTCGAACTTCAACAGGAACAACGCCTTACTCACTAGTGTATGGGATGGAAGTCGTACTCCCCATTGAAGTGGAAATTTCCTCACTAAGAGTAATGGCCGAGGCCAATTTCTTAGAAGTAGAATGGCAGAGGAACCGGATGGAAGAGTTGCTCTTGTTTGTTGAAAGAAGACTGTAAGCTCTGTTTCATGTACGAGGTTACCAAAGGAGGATAGCTAAAGCATTCAACAAGAAGGTCAAGACCTGGCATCTTAAAGAAGGAGTTTTGGATCTCAAGGAAATCAGAGCTCCTACTTTGACCCGAGGGGCAAGTTCAAGCCAAACTGGTCCGGATCGTTTATCATCAAAATGATCATGAACGGTGGTGCAGTCATTATTATGGATTTAGATGGTAATATGTTCTCCACTCTAGTTAACCTCGATCAACTCAAAAAGTACTATCCTTGAGGTTAAAATAAAGACAATAAAAGCTCGCTGAGTTAAAAATCGAAATGGAAACTCAGGCAAAAGTTAGAGTAGCCCGTAAGGCCGAAAACTCAAAAGGACGACCTTGGCAAAAATTAGGGTATCACAAAAAGAGAGTGTCAGTACCCGAGTGAAAATCAAGCTTGAACTACGTTACGGCCTGATTCTATATTTTTGGGATACGTAGGCAGCTTCTTTTAAGAAGTCCGGTCACGTTCTTTGTTTTTAACCTTCTTTGAATCTAAGTAAAACCAATGCAAATTAATTTCTGAATTTTTATAATAAAGACATTCAAGTTTTGATAAATTTGAACCATCTTCAATATGAAGTAGGAATTTTTCATTACTTTAAGCAAGATTACAAAGTTCTTAAATAAAGGGAGGGCACGCAAATCCCAAACCCTATAAAATAAAGATGAAAGCTATGAAATTTTTCAAGACAAAGCAGAAATCCACAAATCTTTCTCCTATTTACTACTTGTTTCCCCTCTTTCTTGTCCTTCTTCTCCCTATCTTGCAGCAACCACGTCTTGTACTCAGTAGAAAGCTCGGGACACTGTAGTTCCTGCTTCTCCATCTGTGAGCAAGATGGCCAAGCGTCCTGATAGAATGACAAAAATGGGGCCCGCAGCGTAGATGAGAAAAGACGACCTCGGATACTGGGAAAGATGGTCTGACTGCGACTAAACTACCGCATAATATGATGGGGTAATAAAATGTAGTCTGACGTAGGCCAACCAGCAACACACCAGGGTAATCCATAGTAGTCAGAGTCATGGCAGGAATCATCCACCAAGGGCACTGCCAGGTAATACCTGGACTGGTCAGAGAAGAAAGATACTGTCGCTAGGCTACCTCAGTGTCGCATATCTGATAACGGGGGCGTAAAAGAACGATGCAGCACTGTGTCTGTCAGTATGGGGTTTTTGCACAAGATTCACCTTCTCCATAATCCAGATCTGCAGCAAAAGTTAGAATAGTGAGAGAAAAACTTCACAATATGACAGAGAGCTAGGTGAAGAGAAAGGTTTGAGTTTACCTGAAGAAGTAAAGGGCTGCCAGCAAAGGTAGTTGTCTCACCGTGATAAACAGCATCTAAACCTAACGGTGTTTTAGCTAAGACAAGAGGAATGAAGTCCTTCCCCATTCACATTTAACCAGCAATGTCAACAAATGCACAACTATCTCGCTCGTCAGAAGGGACAAGAAGATTTTGGGCAAAAAGACAAGCAAATGGCATAACGTCACCGCAGCTGAAAACTAAGGTCACTAAGGTCACCGATGGGAAGAAACTTCTGAACAAGCCACAGAATGTCAAGACAGTCACCCGAAGTCAAACAGGAGGCCTCCATCCTAGACAAGCCATAAAGTTGAATCACCTGCTGCCTATTCGAAAGGAAGAAGGTTGGAACCACGACGGAGTCTCGTGGAGCCAAATCCAAAATGGCAGCAAACTCCTCCACAGTGGGGCTGAGCTCTTCAAGGACAAATCGAAAGACGTGAGACTATGGATCCCATAAGTGAACGGCGGCCTTCAACAATGGTTCATCGATCTTCACAACCATACGATGAAGCAAAGAGTTGATCCCAAAAGGAGCAAAGTTCAGACGTTATTTATGGGAGAATGCCTCAATCCGTAAAGAAAGTGGGGTAGTCATCTGAATGTAAGCAATAGAAAAGGGAGCCTCCAAGGCCGTATTTATAAGGCAAGAAAAGGCAAAAAATTAAAAATTCGACAAAAGGCACACTCATTATGGCGGCCGCCACCTTAGAGTTGGCGACTGTCAACTTGAAAAAGCATAGTACAGTAACATCATCACTTTGACCAGACGGCCGCCATGTTTAAGGTGGCTACCGCCACGTTAGAAGTGGCAACCGCCATGTTGGAAGTAGCGACCGCCGTGTTAATTGTGGCGGCCGCCATAATTAAGTATGGCGGGTGTATTCAATTTGCAGTTTTTGTGATTTGTGTAAAATATTGACATTCGCATTGAACATACAAGACAGTTTGAGCAGTAAATAAGAGAGAATCACACAGTAAATGAATATCAAGCAATAAAATGGCACAAAGGCCCAAAGATGCACAAAAGGTAATATAATGTAAACTTGGGCACCCAGGCTCAATAAATAGTAAGCTGGGGCACGCAGGCCCATGGATCAGGTAAATGTATCAAAATGGATCAAACTGGGGCACCCAGGCTCATCAAAATAAATGTGTCAGATAAATAAATGTAACTCGGGAGGGGGGGAGCTCTTTCTCTCTCAGACATGCCTCGGCCGAACTCGACGGGAGGAAGAACCGGCCTCATCTGAGCTGACATCCTCGAAGAGTCACTCGATGTCATCATCACCATCGTCACTGCCGGAAGAAGAAGATATGGCTCTGGAGAAGCTCCTGGCAGACGAGACGGATCCTTTGGAGCGAGCTCTAGAAGAAGTAGCGCAAGATCCATGGCCTCGAGCAGGGGCTAAAATTGGGGCATGAGTAGGAGCAGGGTGTGGAACAGCAGCAGCTACAGTTGGCTGTTAAAAGAGACAAATAGTAAGAGAATGGTATAAAAAGGGATAAGGAGATCAAAAAGATAAACACTCACCGGCTGGGGGATGAAAGGAACACCAGCTGCACGCAGAGCAGCATCCTGCTGACGAATCAAAGTTCGCATACCACTCACTATCAGCATAAGACGATCCAGCTAAGCCTGATCCTCCTGTCAAAAACAAGAAAAGACTGAGCAGGATGAATAGAGGAAGTACCGAAAAGGAAGTAACACAAAAGAACAAACCCGAGCATGTACTGGCGGGAACTCCGGTGCTGGAGGAACCAGGATAGGAATATCGAAAGGATACCCATCGAAAAAGGAAGATACGGTCCAGGGTATCACGACACTCCCAACCCTAGCCCCACCAGCAACAGGACCAGCGTCAACAGCTGCAGCAGCACCAACGTCAGCTACCTCCGGTACTCGTCCTCTCCTCCTACCACTAGGGGCAGCCGGGCCAGGACCTAAGGGACATATCAGGTGTTTCCGGGCCCAGGCTGTATAGTCCCTTTCTGCTACTAGTAGCTCCGAAACTGGGGTCCCCATCGTCTCTAGCAGCAAGTCAACGCAACCTAGATTATCAGTCCGGCGCATGCAGGCTGGAGGAACTACCGGTATCCTGAAGTGATCAAGGCCGAGCGATTGACGAACCACTCGCTCACTGAGATAATACCCCTACGAAATGGGCCCTCCAGCAGGATCCACCTAGAAGTAATATCCCTGCTGCGCATCAGATCTGCGCTGGCCTGATCCTCCACTCCTCGCCAGACATCCTAGTGAACCTGCGGTAATTCAAAGAATAGTGCGAATAGAAAATAGTAAGCAGTGAATACGGTACATCATGATAGTCAGTGTACAGAATATAGTGATCAGTGTGTAGAATAAAAGTGTACAGTACAGAGAACAACATAGAAAATAGTAAAAATGATACCTACTCGGGAGTCATCCGATCCAAGGAGACTCAAAAGCAGTCAATGTCCTTCTCTCCATCCTTCTTCCCCTTTAGCCCTCGGGACCATTAGGCTGCTCGGAGAATAACCAGAGGGTCTGCTGCGGAGTTCGTCGGGACATGATGCCCGAGGAACTCGTAAGTCCACAGCTGCAAAGAAGAAGGTGTCAATCAGTAAATAATGGATAACAAAAGAATGAAAGGGAATGGAAAAATGTAAAAGCTAAATCATACCTCTCAGACCCTCAAGTATCCCCCAATACTGAGCTCCTAGGGGAACTGGGTCAGTGTCTGCATGAATCCATAAATGGTAGCAAGAGCAGCTCCTCCCGAGTCGAATGAAGCAACCGGGTCCAAATGAGTGAGGGCGCCAAGGTAATGCAAATGAATGGTATTCTCCTTGTTCGAAAATAAGGAGGTGCCGAACATATACATCAAAAAGTCCTGGGCAACCCACTCGTAGTGGCGGGGCTCAAAGTAGTGGAAGTGGCAGAAGCGGTCGAAGAACCAGGTGTATTGAACCCGATCTCTGTCTATCTGTGCAGGGATGGCTCCGAGAAAATATAATAGCGCGTCGGTAGACCGAGCTATAGATAGATCAAATGGAATGGGAGCTCCACCAACCCGAATGTCGATGATCAAAGCAAAATCTAGAGGCGTAAGAGTAGCCTCGAAGGTGGGAAAATGGAAAGTGTTTGTGGTATCCCACCACCGCTCAGCTAGGGCCGTCAGCAAGACCTGGTCATTGCTCGTCCTACCAAACAGGGGTATGAATTGAGCAAAGACGGAGGCATCAATAATGGCCCGGCTAGTAGCAGGGAGGGCATCGTACCACTCAAATACCTCCCCGGAGGCAGAACCTCCGAAGTCTCTCACGTAGTGACCAGCCTCAGAAGAAGAAGACAAACATAGAATTTATAAAGAACAGATCGAGCAAGCGAAGTGCAGAAAAATATCTGAAAGCAAACCCTCGATTCGTGTGTATGTAACGACCCTTCGCTTCTTTCAAAGCCCGAGAAAAAGACTAGGCATCCTAACCATAGGTTCGTGTGTATGTGACGACCCTTCAGTTCTTTTAAAGCCTAGAAAAAGACTGGACACTCAAACTCTAGGTTCGTGTGTATGTGACGACCCTTTGGTTCTTTCAAAGCCCTAGAAAAAGACTAGGCACCCTAACCCTAAGTTCTTGTGTAAGTGACGATCTTTTGGTTCTTTCAAGTCCTGGTAAACTAGGCAAATCTCTCTAACCCTAGGTTCGTGTGTAAGTGACAACCCTTTGGTTCTTTCAAGCCCTGGAAAACCAGGAAAATCTCCCTAACCCTAGGTTCGTGTGTAAGTGACGACCCTTTGGTTATTTCAAGGCCCTAGAAAAAGACTAGGCACCATAACCCGAGGTTCGTGTGTAAGTGACGACCATTCGGTTCTTTCAAGCCCCGTTAAACTAGGCAAATCTCCCTAACCCAAGCCCTAGAAAACTAGGCATCCTAACCCTAGGTTCGTGTGTAAGTGACGACCCTTCGATTCTTTTAAGCCCTAAAAAACTATGCATCCTAACCCTAGGTTTATGTGTAAGTGACGAACCTTCCGTTCTTTTCAAATCCTATAAAATTAGGCACCCTAAGCCCTAGTAAACCAGGCAATTTTTTCTAACCCTAGGTTCGTGTGTAAGTGACAATCTGTTGATTTTTGCACATCCTAGTAAAAAATTAGAAACCCTAAGTCTGGTACACCAGGCAAATCTCTATATTTTCATGTAAAAAAAAAACTTTCCTTTAATGCTGGTGTTTTGCCTCTTTTGCCCATTTTCCCTTAAATTTCTTAATTTTTTAAAATTTTTCTTATTTTTTTTAGAATTTTCTTAAAATTTTTTAGGATTTTCTTAAAATTTTTAGAATCATCTTAAAATTTTCTCTCAATTTCTAGGATTTTTCTAAATATTTCCTCATTTTTTAAAGATTTTCTAAATAAAAAAAATAATCCCTCAATTTTCTGTAAATTTTTTTTTGATTTTTTGAAAATTTTTCTCAAATTCCTAAAATTTTCTAAAAGCTTTTAAAATTTTTTCTCAGTTTTATGAAAATCTGTCCCGATTATCTAAAACTTTTGAATAATTCCGTTTGATTTTTTTATGATTTTTGAACAAATTTTCCTAAATTTCTAAGAATTTTTGAAAAACTTTCTTATTTTTCTAAGATATCTGAAAATCTTTCTAACTCTTACTAGGACTTTTTCCATGGTTTTTTTTCTATTAAACTTGTGAAAAACACCATTTTAGTTTTTATTTTTAAAACAATTTCCCTAGATTTTAGAATTTTCAATAAAACTACATCTAATTTCTAGAATTTGCGATAAAAATTTAGCCCATTAGATTTTTATG
>JAOTRH010466770.1:0-27596 GCA_034768845.1 Heliamphora exappendiculata | reverse complement strand
TACCAATAGAATGTCCGGGTCCATTGCGATTGTGAGCCTACCTGTATAATCTGTCAGAACCTATGACCCGATCTTCCATGCAGCATGCACCGAGTCAAATACTGAACAGAATATACAGACTATGCATTCATTCATCACAAATATAAATATAAAGCCACGAATGCAAAAACATCTCAAATGTTTCTCATTAATATGACAGGGATCAAGAATAAAAAACCTAAAAAGCAAGGCTTTTCAGTATACATTCCTAACAGTTTAATATATAAGACTTGGGCACAACAACTACCTGCAGCCACATATTCGCCCTTGGCGGTCGATAAGTACCACTTGTACTTTTGCGATCTATTTTGCACCCGACAAAATTTGCCTCGGAATAACTAACCATTGCAAATGAAGTAAATTTTTGATACCATAACCCTATGTCTATTATACCGATTAATTATCTCAAGATTCTTTTAACCGCAATTAGGTGTGATTCTTTAGAACATGCTTGAAAGCTAGTGGACATAAAAAAATACATAATATCGTGTTTACTAGCAGTTAAGTATAAAAGGTTATTGATCATACCTCGGTAGAGCTTAGTGTCTACCGATTTTCCTTGTTCATCGATGCCAAGCTTTGTTGATGGACTCATGGGTGTTCCCAAAAAATTTTTGTTTTCCATGTTGAACCATTTGAGTAAGTCCCGTATGTACTCTGATTGACTTACAAATGTTCTATTTTTGGCTTGTTTGATTTGAAGTCCGAGGAAGAATGTGAGTTCGTCCATTATGCTCATTTCAAAAAAAATTTGCATACACAATGGGAATTTCTTGCACAAGCTTTCGTTAGTAGCACCGAATATAATATCATCAACAAATATTTGAATGATAAGTATATCTTTATGGTTTGTTTTTATGAAAAGTGTTATGTCAATTTTTCCTCTTATAAAGCCATTTTCTAGTAGGAAACTGCTTAGTCTTTCATACCAAGCTCTAGGAGCTTGATTTAAACTATACAATACTTTGGATAGTTTGAAAACATGATTGGGATAATGGGATAATAATAGTTTTCAAAACTCGGCGGTTGTTCAACATAGACTTCTTCATTGATATAGCCATTTAAGAACGCACTTTTTATATCCATTTGATATAGTTTGAAATTCTTATGCAATGCATATGCAAGCAACATGCGTATGGCTTCCATCCTAGCTACGGGTGCATAGGTCTCATCAAAGTCTATTCCTTCTTCTTGATTATATACTTGAGCCACTAGTCTAGCCTTGTTACGGACAACTATGCCATTTTCATGCTTTTTATTTCTATAAATCCATTTGGTTCCAATTATGGTATGATTTCTAGGTCTAGGAACTAAATTCCATACTTCATTTCTTTTGAATTGATTAAGTTTCTCTTACATAGTCATTATACATGAATCATCTTCTAGTACATCATTTATATTATTTGGTTCTTCTTGAGATAAAAATGCAAGATGATTACTAATATTTTTGTAAGAGGATCGAGTAGTTACCCCTTTTGATGATTCACTAATAATTTGATCCAAGGGGTGATCTTTTACAATCTTCCATTCTTTTGGAAAACTCTTCATGTTCCTCTTGATCAACAATATGAACTTCGATGCTTTTTCCTTTATCATCGTTGATTTGCAAATTCTCCAATTCTTTGTTGATTTCTATACCATCATCATTAGAAATCTTGAAAGAGAAAGGATTAGCTTCATCAAATCTAACTTGAATAGATTCAACTAAAGACATCGTTCTTTTGTTATAAATTCTATAAGCTTTGCTATTAATTGTATAACCAAGAAATATACCTTCATAATAAGGAGTTTTGTTAAGATGAGATCTTATGTAAACTCGATTCATTACATAGCAAGCGATATTAACCGCTTCGGCACAAAAGTAATTAGGCAACTTGTGCTCATTTAACATAATTCGAGCCATCCCTTGTAATGAATGGTTTTTCCTCTCTACAACTTTATTTTATTGCGGAGTCAAAAAAATTTGGAAAATACCATTTTGATCACAAAATTTTTCAGCCTCTTTGTTTTTAAATTCTCCTACTCTATCACTATAAATGTTTAAGATTGAATAGCCCTTTTCATTTTGAAGTTTTCTACAAAGTTTGGCAAATACAAAATGTATTTCATCTTTTGATGCAAGAAATAAAACCCAAGTATACCTTAAAAAATCATTAACTATTACAAAACTGTATACTTTTCCACTAAAACTTTGAACATTTATGGGACTAAATAAATCAAGATGAAGTAATTGTAGTGGCCTATTTGTAGAAATTTCTAGTTTTTTTTTTAAACTCGTTTTAGCTTGCTTACCAAATTGGCAAGCATCACAAACTTTGTCCTTAATGAATTTGGTTTTTGGTAAGCCTTTAACCAAATCTTTCTTAACAAGTTTAAATAGGAGATCCATGCTAGCATGACCTAGCTTCCTATGCCATAACCAACTTGTTTCATTTTGTGCCAAAAAGCATTTGACATTTTGAGAATTTAGTTTATCAAAATTTATGGTATACACATTTTTAAATTGATTTGCAACAAATAAAATTTTATGATCATTTTTATCTTTAACAATACAAGTATCATGCTTGAATGTTACACAATATCCTTTATCACATAATTGACTAATGCTTAGAAAATTATGCTTTAGACCATCAACAAGTAAGACATTATCAATATGAAGGGAGAATTCTTTACCAACTTTGCCTTTACTGATGATCTTGCCTTTACCATTACCTCCAAAGGTCACACAGCCTCCATCTTTAGGTTTTAAGCTCAAGAATTTTGTTTTGTCTCCCGTTATGTGTCTTGAACATCCACTATTCATGTACCATTTTTCTTTAGATGCGGTGGACTTCAAGCATACCTACAAAATAATTTAGATGATTTTTTTTTGTACCCAAATCTTTTTGGGTCCTTTAGGATTTGTGTCTTTAATTTTTTACACCAATTTTGTGATACCATTCTTTCTTTTCATTAGACAATCAAATTTAATATGTTCTTTTTTCTTACATAGAAAACATATTGTGTGTTCATAAAAGTTTCTTAAAGATGAGGCTTGAAAATCTTTGAATTCTTTTACGAAATAGATTTTCAATGTTTTCTCGTAGCTTGTTTCTCCATTGTAATCAATGCCTTCTTTATTTAACAACATTCTTTGAGTTCCTAAAAGTCTTACAAAGTTTTTTTTCCATTTGTAAATTTGTAAATAATTTTGGAATAGTCATCTACTTTCTTCCTCAAATCACATGAGAAATCATTTTCAAGATCCTTTCCTTTTAAAGTCTTAAGTTCTTTTCTTAACAATTTATTCTTCTTTTCTAATTGAGAAATCTCATTTTCAAAAAAATTTGTAACTTTGTTAAATTTAACTTTATAAATAAGTTTTTCTCTTTCCAACGTTTCAACTTGCAAATCATGATCTTTTTAATTATTTGAAAATGAGTCCTTTAGATCGTTCAAAACTATAGGTTGATCTTCAATTTCCTTAGTGAGTTTCTCATTTTTCTTTTTTAAATTTATATTTTTCTTTTCTAATTTCAAGAATTTTTTTATGCAAGTTATACAATTCATTTTTAAGTTTTTCATAAGATGGCATGGACTCATAAGTACTAGATTCATTACAAGAGCTATATTCAAGTAAGTTTGAATTGGGGTGAGAATTTACCTCCTCATCCATGCTAGCCATCAAGCAAAAATTTGCAGCTTTCTCATCGCTAGAACTTTCACTAGACTCGTTTGAATCCGTGTTATACCAAGCTGTAGTTTTCATGGCCCTCTTTTTCTTCTTTGGATCATTTTTTAGAAGAGGACACTCCGGCTTGATGTGTCCCGTTTTCTTGCAATTGTAGCACGTGATGGGATCTTTCTTGTAATCTCTCTTGGTTGAATCACCTTTATCAAATCTTGTGTTATGAAATTTTTTTGCAAATCATTTATCTCTTTTGAAGAACTTTTCGAGTCTTCTAGTGATGAGAGCCATATCATCATCATCAAGCTCTTCTTTTTCTTCGTCACTAGAACTTTCTTTTGACGCTTTTAAAGCAATAGATTTCTTCGTTTTGTTTTGCTCGTTGACTCTATCATTGATCTTGAGTTCATACGTCAAGGGGGATTCGATGAGTTCATCCAACGTCGTAACTCTTAGATCTTTAGCTTCCAAAATGGCCGTCGCCTTAGCTTCCCAAATGGGTGGTAAGGCCTTGAGCACTTTCCTTAATAATTCACAAGATTGGTAAGATTTTCCAAGACCACTAAGAGAATTAATGATGTGAGTAAACTGAGTATACATGCTAAAGATGGATTCATCATTACTCATTTTAAATCTTTCATATTCACTAATTAACCTATCAATTCTAGAGTCTTTCATTTCTTGTGTACCTTCATATGTAATTTCTAATTTTTCTCATATTTCTTTAGCATTCTTGCAAGTCATAAACGACTATATCCATTTGCATGAAGAGCACAATATAAAGCATTCATAGCACTAAAATTTATTTGGAGTAGTTTCATATCATTCTCATTCATTTCTTCTTCACGTTTTAGAACCTCTTTTCCTTCAACGATTTTAGCAGGTTTAAAGTTACCTTTGACAATCATTCTCTAAGCTCTCTAATCCATTGTTTGGATGAAAATTCTCATCCTTTGTTTCCAAAAAGTTTAATTTACACCACAAAAGATATGAGGTCTTGTAGAGGATTGGCCCTCTCCAAAAGGGGATACACTTATACTTACTATAGATCTTTTCACAAAAACTTGTGAGGTAAAAATGTGACCTATACTCTGATACCAATTGTGAGTGTAATGTAATCCCAAGAGGGGGTAAATTGAATATTTAAAAAATTTCTTTCAAGATATTCAATTTAAAGCATGTAATATATATTTTCTTGATCTTAAGTGGATAAACAAATATTCAAACAATTATAAATACAAAGAGTTTGAGAGTTTGAGAGAGTGAAACTGAGATTTTTACAAGGTTCGACGCACCGGTCTACGTACTTGCCTCTAGAAACACATTTGAAGATTTTTATTAATCTCTCCTTATAAGTGGAGATGTCTCTCTCCTTCACAAGGTGGAGAAACCTTTACACCAATAGCGTAAGAGCTCTTAAACCCAAGTGATATTTCCTCACTTGAACAAGGCTATGACCAAGCCTTAACAATTGTTTGATGAAAAGTGTGTATTATAATGGGCTCCTTCAATGAGCAAGTGAGTACAACAATATAGCACACTAATTCACTCTCAAAGAATATATCAAATGAAGCTCAATGAGATTTTCTAAGTATTTCTCACAAGTATGAGTAAGAATATGAAATATGAATGCTCAAGAATGAGTAGTAAGTGAGTATGATCTTTGAAAAGTTTCTTGTTGTTTTTTATATTCATGATATGGTCTTTTTATAGTCAAATTTTTGAACTACCCGTTGTGGCTAAAGAGATGGTTTGACTTTTTAGGAAAAACTAGCCGTTATGCAGTCAAATCAGTCCTTCAGGACCATTCAGTCAACTAAGGGCATAATTCCAGTTGACTGAACCTATAAAAGGTCCATTCAGTCAACTGAGTTTAAGGGGTCAGTCGACTGAACCTTTTAAGGTTCCTCAATTTGAAATTCCAGAATGTTTTTCAGTTGGCTGGTGTGAAGATTCAGTCGACTGAACCTTTGAGGTTCATCAAATTGATTTTTCAGTAGGTTTTTTAGTCGACTGAACCTTTGAGGTGAGATTTGCATGAATCTGACATTTGTAGCACCTCCGCATAAATTGTATGCAGTTTGTCTCCGTCGTCATCCAAAAGTATCATTGCCATAGGATTTTCTTGGCTAACATATTTCCACCCATGTGTGGCCCACAAACTCCCATGTCGATTTCTTTCATCAATTCTTGGCCTTCTTCAGCGTTTATACATAGCTTGTTGACCCTAGAATGTCCTCGTTTGTATAGTTTGCCACCGCACATGACAAATTGTGTAGATAGTCATCGTATTGCTCTTTTGTCCTTTTTGCTAGCAAACTTGGGGTATTTTTCTTTCTCTATGAAGTTCTGAATGTCAAAGTACCATTGAAGGTCGTTAGTACTTTCCTCAATTGCAGTTGTCGTCTCGTATGTCAGTTTTTTTTTCTGTTCAATTATCAAAGGTCTCATCTTGACTCCAGATAGTATGTCAATCATATATGCTAGGGTAGTCAGTGCATCTGCGAACTTGTTCTGCAGTCTTGGCACATGGGTAAAGATCACTGATTCGAAACACGATATCAGTTTCTCTAGCTCTTGATGATAGAGAATCAAGGTTAGGTCCTTGACCTTCCATTCTCCTCTCGCTTGTGAAACCACAAATGCTGAATCTCCAATGACTTCCAATTTTTTTGCCCCTAGTTCTAAGGCTCCTTCCAATCCAGCTA
The DNA here is from genome assembly GCA_034768845.1 of Heliamphora exappendiculata. Classification (NCBI taxonomy): domain Eukaryota; kingdom Viridiplantae; phylum Streptophyta; class Magnoliopsida; order Ericales; family Sarraceniaceae; genus Heliamphora; species Heliamphora exappendiculata. The sequence continues at coordinate 21,182 of JAOTRH010466770.1, read as the reverse complement.
AACATGCTTCGTATTCAGCTTGATTGTTGGTGACTTCAAAATTGAGCTTTAAGGACAACAGAACGTGTAATTCGTCAGGAGTGACAAGAAGGACTCCTATTCCATAACCATATTGATTAGACGGGCCATCAAATATAGAGTCCACTTGTCATCCCCGACTTTCATCAGATGTTCGTCAAGAAACTAAAACTCTATGTCTTCACCTCCTTCAACTGGTTGGTCGACCAGAAATTCTGCCACTACTCTACCCTTGACTGACTTCTGGGTGATATATCTAAGATCGAATTCTGATAACAACAGCAACTATCGGGTCAACCTTCCTGTTAGTGCTGGCTTTTCAAACAGGTACTTCAACGGGTCCATCCGAGAGATGATATTCACTGTGAAATACAACATGTAATGCCTTAGTTTTTGGAAAGCCCAGACCAAAGCCCAACATGTCTTTTCCAGTGGTGTGTATCGTATCTCTGATCCCGTCATCTTTTTAATTAAGTAATAAATAGCCTTCTTGATTTCGGTTTCACCTTCTTACGCCTGCATATATCCCATAGCCGAGTCAGTCACTGACAGATAGAGAATCAGTGGCCTATCAGGTTCAGAAGGAGCTAGAACAGGTAGATTTTGCAGATACTGTCATACGGCATCAAAGGCGTCTTGGCATTTCTGATCCCATTTGAACTTGACTCCTTTCTTCAGCAGACGGAAGAGCGGCTCGTAGCTAGTTGTCAATTTAGCAATGAATCGGCTGATAAACTGTATCTTACTCAGGAAACCCCTGACTTCTCGTTCGGTCCTTGGAGGAGGCATTTCTAAGATTGCCTTGATCTTTGAAGGATCCACTTCGATACCCCGTTGAGTGATCATAAATCTAAGCATCTTTCCGACGGTGACTCCAAATGCACATTTCTGTGGATTGAGCAGCATCTTGTACTTTCAAATTCTTTCGTAGAACTTTTACAGTGCTATGATGTGACCGTCCCGATCTTTGGATTTGACTATCATATCGTCCACGCGTATCTCGACCTCCTTGTGTATCATGTCGTGAAGTAAAATAGTGGCAGCCCTTTTATAGGTTGCCCCTGCATTCTTTAAGCCAAACGACATTACACAATAACAATAGATGCCCCAAGATATGTTGAAGGTTATCTTTTCTCTGTTCTCGGGATCTATGAGAATCTGGTTGTACTTGGAGAAGCCATCCATGAATGACAACAAGGCGTTCTCCGCTGTATTATCTATTAAGACGTCGATGTGTGGTAGTGAAAAATTGTCTTTCGGGCTAACCTTGTCAAGGTTTTGAAAATCCACGCAGATTCGGATACATGCGTCCTTCTTTAAAACCAGCACAATGTTGGCTACCTATTTTGGATACTCAGTTACCATGAGGAATCCTGCATTAATCTGTTTGGCAACTTCTTCTTTGATCTTCAGAGCCCATTCTGGACGAATCTGTCTTAATTTTTGTTTGACTGGTTTAGCATCAGGGTATAAGGAGATTGTTGGAGGCAATACTGCCAAGATCGTTATTTTTGTAAAACGATTTTCAGTAAAAAATTAACTGGACGAGCAAACGCAGAAATGGGCTCTAGATAAAATTTTTGACGAAAAATGATCAAAATAAAACCCATGCAACCAAAGTTAATTTAGAAGAATAACTCTTGTAGATTTAATCTTCAACTACGACTTGATTCTGAGTTAAAGCTCCAGTTAGATTTTTTACTATATTTTCTTACGCGATTCTCGAACGTAGTGTGAGCTACGATCCTCTGAGAACTCGTGCCGGCAGAACCCCGATATATTTAAGTTTTTGAAAGATAAAGATAATATCATATAATATATGAGATATATGAACTATCAATTCTATCAATTTCAAATTGGTTCAGCCTACTCGCTATATATAGGGCTACAGTAGATACCTGGGGAGTAATTATGAGTTAGACTTACAGTGGAATACAAACACCTACTAGCAATTTCTGTAATAAAAGAAAGATGCATAGCGGTATCTGCAATTATGAAAAACTAGCAGCGATTTCTATAATTTTTATAAAATACTGAATTACAGTTCACACCACTAAAGAATTGTAACTGCACTCTGACCCATAATCTAAAGACCTTCTTGTATTAAGCTCCTGTTATTAAATACTTACCATATCTCTCCACGTTAAGATTCTCGATACCCACCAATTAAATTTAATTACTGACAATTTAATTTAATCGGCATCTTGATATTCCTTAAACCCTTTCGGTTAACTTATTTGACTATCAGATAATTAAATACACCTGCAGGGTTTGGCTCGGTCAAAACTTATAAGTATCTTTAAGGGGGTATCGTCAATCCCGATCTTTCGGGACGTGAATTTCGTCAATAATTCATATTTGCTATATAAATAATACTGTTATCCAACTTACCAGGAATATAGATCCATATAAGATCGCACCCTCTAATGAATCAAAACAAAAAAATATTAAATATATGCAAATTAATAATTATTTCGGGATTAAGAGGATAAGCACTATTCATAATAACCTTGGGATGTTAATTAATTTATATTGTCAGTAGTCAGTACTAAATTAATTACCCCAAATATCCCGTTCAATACACACGCAAAGTGTACTGGCACAAAGAGTCGGAACAATAGACGACGCTATTATCTATTCTCCGTAACCAAGACAGGCCTACTAAAACTCAGTGCTACAGTCGTACCGATGGTATGTCCATTTTCATCTAAACTGTGAACATAAAACTTATATTCTATAAAAACCTAAAATCTAGTCTTCTGTGTGTAAGCCGTACTCTACACATCAGATTAAATACTATACAGAATATTGGACATCCATGCATAATAAAGAAATGATATGTATATATTGCTCATAAAGATTCTCATAAAATAAAAAACTAATTTTATTAAAAATAAAATTAAATACTAATAACATGATTTTCAGTATACCAACCCTAACAGGGATATGGTGCTGGACAATGTCAGCATTAATTCTGGACATATTCTCATATGACCATGCAAATACATCTTTGAATTCCTTTAATAAAGTTATTAATCGTTCTTGTTCAATCAAGGATAAAGAAGAATCAATTTGTACATTTTGTGGGTTAGTTTCATTACCTATATTTATTGACAAAATTTCTTCAATTATAGGTTGAGCACGCATTTGTTCTTCTTTTTTTATTAAAAATTTTATTTTCTCGAAAATATTCTCGTCGAATTTAAAATCGTTAGAAAGTGTATGAAATAAATCAAATAAAGCAGAGTAATCGGAAATCTCATTTATTTCATTAAAAGTAGAAGGAATTACAAATTCGACATTAAAAGTAGGGAGAAGAGCACTAACAGACGTGCCATCGACTATAGACTCCGACTCAAACTCAGACTTAGGACAGATGACCTGCATATTACAAGACTCGATGGTCCAATTCTTTATTTTCTTTGCAGTCGCATCGACGATAAGTTTGGTGCAGTCTGCTGGTGCGCTGAAACCCATAATGAAACAGTTTGGGTCAATTACATGTAGATTAGCCATCTTCTCATTAAATAGCGTCCCCATGTCAGTACCATCGAGCTTGTCAGCCCAATCTTTCTCTCGAGACTTCTCATCTTTTTCTTCCCCTTTCACTGTCTTTTTCTCTTCTGAATTAGACAACTGATGGCCGAAAAAGATCTCCAACCCTAGTAGCTTTTGATTGGTCTTTTCGTCGATTCATGGCTCGGGAAAAACGCAGTACGAAAAATCTTTCTCTTCCTTGATGAAGTACCCATTGAGCGTTCCAGTATAATTGGCATTCTGTCCCCATCTTAGGCCCTTCCAGATCTTCTTTTGTTAGCTCATACCCAAGATCAAAAGATCAAAACTGTGACATCCAATATTTAAAAATACTAATAATAATAATAATCATAATAATAATAATAAATTATTAAAAGTAATTAATTTATTATAAGACCCTAAATAAAATTGTAACAAAATCTTATAATTAATTTTAAGATCTAAGTTTAAGGAATTACATCTAATAAAATTTTAGAGAATTAAGAGTTGAAATAAAAATGTATTGTATGGTTAGAAAATCTTTCTACAAACTCTAACTTCGTGATAAATTATAAAATAATATTAAAAGATTATTTTGAATTTTTGAGAATCTTATAAGCTTAAATTTTTACCGTTATTAAAAATATTAATAATCGTTAAATCGCGATAGTAAAATATTAAATAGATAGAAAATCTTCCTGATGATTCTAATTATATAATAATTTATGAAAATACATTAAAAGTCTATACTTAAATTTTTAAATTTTTTTGAATTAAATATTTTATATCAAAAATTATTTTATAAAATATAGTGGACCAAATGCAATGTACCACCAAATACAATGTACCAAGAGCTTAATATAGAGCTCTAGACAGTTGTAAAGAAGTTTCCTCCCAAACGCCTATCACATATATATATATACCCATTACAAACACAAATTTGATAAACAAAAATCCACAGAAATTCTATATATATATATATATATATATATATATATCACAGAAGCTTCAAACTAAAGCGGCCACGCCGCACACCGCCGCGACCAACAGCCGCCACTAACCTCTCATCGCCGCACACCACCGCGACCACCAGTTGCGCCCATCGCCGTCCACTGCCGGTCTCTGCCTCTCTCTCTTTCTCTGCTATCTCTCTCTCTCCCATCTCTTTGTCTCTCTCTGTGATCTCTCTATATATGTATATATATACATATGTGTATTGAAAATATGTAATGTAATTGTGTGTGGGTTGTGTGCGCTGTGTGTGCGTGGTGTGTGTGTGTGTCATAGAGAAACCTGTGTGTGTATTTGTTTGGTTGCAAATAAATTAAAAAGATAAAAATTGATTAGTATCAAAAGTAGTCAGAAAAAAATAGAATAAAAGAATTCTTGAATAAGTTCTAATTTAACTTAAACATTATTTAGTTTTAAACTAAGTTTTAAATTTAAAATAAGTTTTAAACATTATTTAACTAATTCTTTAATGTTTAATTAGTTTTAAACATTATTTTTAAACTAAGATGTATTTGAATCAATTAGTTTTAAATTTAATATAGTTTCTTATGTATTTTAATTTTCTTATATATTTACATATTTATAAATTTTTGTTAGAGCAAGTTTTAATTAAAAATGAAATGTAAAAGAATGATATAATTCGTTTACAAAATTTTAAGAGTTAAGAATTTAGCTAATTGTTACTTCGGGAATCATACTAAAGCAAGTATTTTGTTGTGTTCAGATTTGAAAATTTATTGACTAATACACGCAAAAGTCAGGTGAGTCTTCTGATATCTAGGTTAGTTAAGTTTTCGATTACCGCTGTATAATGATTTTGAGGTGCACTACAATTATATTGTTGAAATGATTTTGATAATGTGATATGATAAAGGTGAGAATGATAGTATAAATGGCGTTCCGACCGCTGGGGAATGATAAAGTATATCAGCGAGGTGATGTAATAAGGGCGGCGGATCACGGCCAAGTGACTATGAAATGATCATTTTCTACTGCGGGGTAGCTCCCTAGATTGCTGGTAGAACCATTTATTTGTACATCATTCTAAAAATGGAAAGCGAATAATAACTCAGATATCTATGCACTCACACTAGTTTTGCTAATGAATGTTGAATAATTTCAGGTAATACTTCTATGCATGGAGGAACCGGTAGCAAGGGAAATATGGTTTAATTTATTCATAGTTTTGTTTCAAAATCTGTAATTGTTGTAAATCATGTATTTCGTCATGTTGTTTAAACGTTGAACACACAGTTAGCAAGCTTTGGAGATTTTTAATGAGATCACTGGGAATGTTTAAAGGAAGTGATTTCTTCTCAATGAATGATTTACTTTTGTTTCAAAATTGGAATGACTAGAATGAGATTGTATGAAAAATAAAGAAAGAAAGAGGACTCGGCTGGGTTTTTAACTCACGGACCAGTCACAGACGCCGTTATGAGAAAACGGTGCGAAGTCGACGATACCTGAATGGGTTTTGGGATTCCCTGCAACTTACGTCCTAATCCCATATTAGGGAAAAATGACATTTTCCTCATCATCGTTACTGCCCACGGGTTGATATACCTTTCTTCTTCATTCATTAGCATCTGAACAGCATGTGCTTCGTTAAATTGAAAACCACTGAGCAATACATCATCTTCACTATGCTGAACTTCCAACAGAGTTGTGCCCTTTCCTCCTCTCAGGGATGAATGCTATCCTCTCCGTGAATAGTAAGAACTGCCCCATTTCTTATCAGTTTCAGTTTCTGATGGAGAGTAAATAGTACAGCCTGGACACTTGGGACATGCAACCAGGGTCTACCCAACAACAAGTTAAAAGAAGTCGGTACATCTAGTACATGGAATTCGATCGACGTTTTCAAAGGCCCTACTAATATTGCAAATGGCACAAGTCCCAATACGTCCCTCCTTGTGTTGTCATAAGCCCGGACTCCTTGATTGCTTGGTGTGAATTGCTCCGTCTTTAGTCCTAAGCAGAGTGTTGTTCTGAGCGGACATACATTTAATGCAGACCCGCTATCGATAAGAGTCACAGGGACCCATTTGTCCAGGCACTTAACAGTAATATGCAGTGGTTTGTTGTGATTCCTTCCCTCTACTGGCAGATCTTTATCAGAAAAAGAAATGACTTTTGATTCAACCGCCGGCAGAATAAGTCCAATCAATTGCTCCGGGGTGGCCACTATCGAAATGCTGGCTTTATTCAAAACCTTCAACACAGCTTGACTGTGTTTGTGCGAGGCCATCAGTAGCCCCCAAATGCTGATGTTGGATTGCGTCTTCTTTAATTGCTTCAGCAATGCATCCTCATTTTCTTCTTGTTCTTTCTCCTTCCCTTTTCTGCTTGGTTGCCCTTTCTCTAGTTGGGCTGGCTTGAAATGCCGCCCACTTCTGATCAGATGCTCTGTTCCCTCCTCGGGATCCCACAATCCCGGTATTGTACTCTCGGTCTGTCTTACTTCGTCTATGCATGGAGGGCTTTTAAATGCCCACAAACTATCTAACCCACCAACCATTACTCTTCCTCTTCTTTCCTCATCATCCTCAACAACCCATGTATCAACTTTCTCCCATATGTCTTTTTCAATAAAATCTATCCGTTGTTCCCGAGCGGCCCAAAAGTCGGTCCACTCAGCTCCGTCTGATTTCAACACGACTCTTACCAGCTAATAGGGCTGCATCTCGTCGACATATATTTACTCCTCAAAAAGTTGGGGAAGAGTGATGCCATCAAGCACATGACCGAACCCATAAGGTCGGGCTGGGTAATCCAAAGTCCAATCATCTTCTTCGTTGCGCTCATCCTCTTGAATTGCTGCCTGATATCCTTCCCAGTCATTATCATTCCACTCCTCTATGATATCCCAGCTATTTCTGGTCATAATTAATGAACAAAATGCCTGATCTTCAGTAGCTGAAACATGAGGATGTGGCAGGTATGCTGGACAGATATATTAGTTCAGATTCTCTGGTTCCCCCAGAGACATGTAATTTACCCCAGCCTGCTTGGCATGATTTGGCAGTGGGTTAGTCGTGACATTCGGCTTTGGGGTGATAGATGGTGGCAGGATCACCTTGTTGTTGATGAGGCTCTGAATTTCATGTCGGAGCCTTAAGCACTTATCAATTAGGTGTCCATGACCTTGGTGGAAGGCACAGTATTGAAAGGCATTAAACCTCAGCGGTAATGGATCAGGTACAGGCACGGGATCCAATGGCTTGATAAGCTCTTTCTCAACGAGTCGACTCAAGGCGGTGGATAGAAAAATGTTGAGGGAGGTGAAACCCTCTTCGGCCTTTGTTGCTATTGGTCGTTATCTAGTTGTTGGGCATTATTAGACTGCTGGGCGGAAGAGGATGGGTTCAGCAAGTTTACCTCGTTTGAACGAGACACGAGGTTGGTGGCAGCAGGTTGGTTTTGGTTATTTGTGGGGAAGGTCCTTCTGGGTTTCTGGTTAGGCTCGACTTTTTCAATATCTCCAGACTGGATTGCATCTTCAAATAAAAGACACCCCATTGGGTATAAATATGCAGTAGAAGAAAAGGGATAGCACAAGATGGCAAAGAGAAAAACTACTAGAAGCCTAGAATAGAATCACACACACAAACTGTCGCGACCCATTTTGATAATGGCGTTCATAACCGGCCAGTGAGTCAAAACCCACCACTTGATGCCTTTTTTTTTAACTTTAAAACTTTTTATTTATAAAAGTGAATTTGTTAGGAAAATTTTTCAGAAATAAAAGAGAAAATGATTTATTTAAAAAAAACTTAACTTTTGCCGTTTAAGCTTATTAGAATCTCATTTTTTTTAAAAATCCTATAGCATACTAAAATGCATTCATGCAATATTCATATTTTCTTTACATTATACAATTAGAAGAATGACAGCGTTCATAACAAAAAGAGATGACAAAACAAAATTCTTCTCCCGCTTGTCTTGAACTTCCAGTTATGCGTCACCTGTTATAATTTTAACAACTCATTAGCAATACTAGTGTGAGTGCATAGATATCAAGATTTCTAATTTGTCATGAACTATCCAAGTTCAAGTTTATTTAGTTAAAACATTTTTTCTTTATACCAAATGTTATACGAACTTCCCTCCTTGTTCTATCCAATCCTCAGTATTTTTCCTATCCCTGAGTCGGAACCTTCCGGTATTATTTTCCTGTCCCCCCGAGTAAGGACCTTTAGTGTTATTTTTCTGTCCCCCAGAGCAGTGACCGTTGGTATTATTTTCCTGGTGTTATTTTCATGTCCCCCCAAATCAGGGACCGTAAGGTGTTATTTTTCTGTTCCCCAGGATAAGGACCTTTGGTGTTACTTTCCTGTCCCTCCAGATCAGGGACCTATAGGTGTATTATTTTTTTGTTCCTCCGAGTAGGGACCTTCCGGTATCTTTATTGTCTCCCGCATTGGGACCTTCATCTGTACATCTATTGTATACGCAAAATCCATAGAAACTCATTAACCGAATAAAACGTAATAGACATTCATGGCTTAACTTATCATCTCGAGATCTCATAAACATATTAGAAAAATTAAGAAATCAAAATATCCATAAACTCACCTAAGAAAACAAAACTCGGTCAGTTAGTCCTTGTCCAAGAATTTCAGATATAAAACAACACACAAAAATATTAATATTAGAAATATTCTCATCGTTTGTTAAATTCCTAAGCTTTTACAAAATATTTTATCTTAAAGTAGACTCTGATATATAATAATGGTTTTGCAAAAGAAAATAAAATACAAAACTTGGTTAACATACAAAATGATAAAATTATAGGGAGTCATGTATGTACAACCTTTGTATACAAAAATACTGATGAAAATTTTTGTTAATTTGTAACCATTAGAAAAATCTTGTAGTTTGAACTATCTTATTCTAAACTTTTAACTTTAACTTTAATTATCACTTTTATTCTATTTTATAAAAAAAAAATGTAAAATACTACTTTTAGTAAATATTCTATCTTAGGTCCAAAATTCTTACATTAAAAAAAGTTAAAAACCATGCATATAATTTTTAGCATCACTTTATAATTTAGTCGAATTATTTCATAAGTTAATCTAATTAAATAAATCTCCTTTTTTATTCTATTCTTTCTTATATTTAAAAACTAAAAAAAAAGTGTTAACTTTAAGAATTTATTTCTTAGAATATATATTTACTTTAATTAAAAGCTTGGTTTAATTTAACTATTAATCATAAAAATGTTAATAAAATTCTTTATTTTAATTCTAATTAAAGCTTGTGTAAAGGCTTGAACCGAATTAGACTTTTAATTTATAGCATCTTAAACTTGGTTGCAGTTAATTTAGAATGTTAGCTTCAAAATTTTTGATATAAGAAAACCCTTATTACTTACTTTATCCTATTTAGTCAAAAGAGAAGATCTAAAATTCTTTTAATTTATTAATCTTTTAAAATTCTTATTTTTATAAAAAGAAGTTTATAAAATTTCTTTTATTTTATTTTAGCCTAAAGAATAAACTCTAAATTTTGAAACTCTCACTTTATAAGATTTTTACCATAAAAATTCTTTTAACACCTTTTATAATTGTTTTAGCGTTTTAAGTTAAACAATTAAATTTTAATTTTTCAAGCAAATGAACAGTCCCTTACTGTATATTAATGCAAAGAATTCATGAACCAAGATCCTTTCCTAACGAAGGCATGCGGGTTGCAAATGAAATGGTAGAAATGCAAGCAGCCGAATTGCACACAGTGCATGCATTACACACAAACACACAGTAATAACTGAATCGCACACGATAACTCCACGCAACGAACACACACACACACACACACACACACACACACACACACGCAGCTTTAATTACAGAATACACCCAGCTTTAATCACAGAACACACACACACAGCGCCCATACATGGGCCATGGGTGTTCTCGGTAAGGTGGTGGCCTGTTGCATGGAGGTGTTTAGTGGTGGTGGCGGTATTGTGGGTTGGGGGGTTTCGGCGTGGGTGGATGGGTCGTGGCTCATGGGGATGTCCGGTGGTGTCGTGGTTCGGTGGAGGTGGTGCTACCGTGAGAAAGAGAGACATTAATTTATACATTATGGGGAGAGGGAGAATACACATATGGGGGAGAGAGAGATCTGAACAGATAGAGAGAGAGAGAGAGAGAGAGAGAGAGAGATCAAGACCGAGAAAGAGAGAGAGAGAGACTCCGGCGGCTCGCCGGAGTTGGGGTGGCCGGGGCAGAGGGAGGCGATGGCGTTGGTCGCGGCGTCGCCGGTGGACGGAGGAGCCGATGGCCAGTGGCTGTGCGTCGCCTGTCTTTCTCTTCGAGTTTCTGTTGTGTGTTGCAGAGCTTCTTGGCATAAAGCTTTTATGCTTCAGCTTTTCTAATGAATTCCCCTCAGCTTTGATTTACAGCTTTTCGTTGCAGAACTTTTTACATGACTTGTTTGTCAATTTCCTTTTTTGTGTGTTCCGTAAAGCAAGGGGTCACGGGAGTATATATATATATATATATATATAGAGAGAGAGAGAGAGAGAGAGAGAGAGAGAGGGATCCGTAATGCATGGCTAATCCTTCATGCTTGACGACAAATGGACGGTTGCTGCATTTTAATAATTCGTAAAAATTTTTATATAAAATTTTTAATTCAAAAAAATTGTAAATATTTGAGATAGACTTTTAATGTTATTTTAAGAATTATTTTGAAATTAGAATTTGCATAAATATTTTCTAACTTTATAATATATTTTCGTCTCAATTTTAATTATCATAAATTTTGTAAATTTTTGAATTTTAAAATTACATATAAGGTTTTGTTAGGAATTAAATTTTGAGTTCTTCTATAAATTTTTTTTTTCTTTTATTATTTAATTATCGGTCATCACACACACAATAGAAGAAAGAAAATAAATTTTGACTCCAAGCTTTGCAATGTTGTTATTCCTGATAAGGTTTGTAATAGATATTCACGTTGAATGTAGTTATCATTTTCACAGTTACAAGAAAAGAAAATTATTTACCGTATTAATAGAACTATGGAAAAAATGGAATGCATGTGAAACATTAAAACATGAGAATGCTTGAGTGCATATTTCATAATTGATTAAACTACATGATTCCACTTGAATAAGTGTTTCTATCAGCCAATGAAATAAGTGTTTATAAAAATAATCAACATTATAATTTCTATCACAACAAAACTTTCTGCTTTTAACTTATGAACGAAAGAATCATGCAATGGAAAGAATCATGAACTAGGTGATCTGGATTCAACAGCAAGGATTTAAAAAGTTTATAGAATCCTTAACCAAAACAAACAAAATGCACACTTATTCATTCTCCAAATCAGTTTTGAACAATTAGAATACACAAAAATATAATAAATTTAAAATATAATAATAATGAACAATTAGAAATGGCATGCAAATGGAGCTCAATAAAATATACAAATGATGCCAACATCTCCGCCAAAACCCGCAATCCTCATCCATAACCTGAAACCAAACCAAACCCAACCCTAAAAACAAAGGTAAATTTTTAAAATTCTTACTAGTTTTGTAGCATTAATCGACAAAAATTGATAACTTAAAATAGGGAGCATACCTTAATCGAATATGTGAGAGAGAGTGAGAGAGAAAGAAAGAATACATAGTCCTGAGAAATAAATAGAAGATGAAGAAGACGCTAATTAAAAGCATGTCTTAATAAACATGCCTCATTCAATGAAACATTATCGTTTTTAGTGTTAACCTAAAAACAAGTTTACTAACAACGTTTTTCATTAAAATATATAATTTAAACTAAAAATCCCTTTAGCAATCACGTTTTCCTTAGAAAATTATAAAACGTTGTAAATAAACTCGTTTTCTAAGCAAAACCTACAAAACATGTTATGTAAAAATGTTTTCAATAAAATTTTTAACTTAAACTGAAAATGCTTTTAGTAATCACGCTTTGCATTATCTAGCCATCTTAACAGAAAAACTACTTCTGCAAAAATATTTTGCAAATAAAGCGTATTTATCAAATACGCTTTCAAGTAGTATGGGAATAAAATTTTAAATTCCCTATTTCGTTCATAAAATTTAAACATTAACGTATTATAGTAAAAGAGCCTTGAAAATGTATATGTTAGTTTTTTTATTCTATATTTTATGTAAATTTATTCCACATATAAGATATGGCTTCTTTAAAAATCTGTTGCAGTAGGGTTTGCCGGTCCGGCTTCATTCTCTTTGTTTTTTCTCTTAGTGACTAGTCTTTCTACTTTCTTAATATAATCAATTTGGCTGAGTTGATTATTTCTTACTACGACTAAGCCTGTGTTTGGCCTGGCTTAAAAGCCAGGTTTTTTGATTTTTTTTACAAAAAAAAAATTGATTTGCCTTAGCTTGGTTTTTTAGCTTTTTTCTCTCACAAAAACTTCATGATTTGATATCTACTTTTATCCAAAAAAGTTAAAAAACCTAAAAATTACTAAAAAAAATTAATCCAAATACAGGCTAAATCAATTTTACTAAGTTGGATTTGTGCGATACATTTCTAGCTTTAAAGGCAGATCTATTTTTAGCCCAAACCCCCACCGTATCAATTCCTAAAGCACATGCAATCACTTTTAACTCTCAACCTCAATTAAAACCTTCTTTTGTGAGTATCCAGAGTTTCCAGTAATAAGAATTCTAAAAGGAAAGATAATGCCATTGAAAATCAAGCTAATTGCAGCTTCTTCAATTCACATGCTGAGCTACTACTCTTCCACCTTACTGAATCCACAATCAAAAACATTCCTAGGCCTAAACCCACCAAGAAAACCAACTGTTCGAAGCTAATGCTGCCTCAAACCACCAAGAGGGAGGCTGTTGTACGAGCTTCCATACTTACCCAAAATAGTTGACCAAATGTGTTAAAAGTTCAAACTAAAGTCCCGAGGGCAGAATCAGTTAACACTCGCTTCCTCAGTGAAGATACTGTTTGGAGAAATCTAACGCCATACAAGATATACATGCTCGGTGATCTAGAAAATACATCTTTATTGACTTTCAACAATTTCAATAAACAAAATTACAGGAAACGAAATACAAAAAATAATATGAACAGAATTTGCAAACCGAGTCCTGCAAACGCAGTTTTCTTAAGAATAATTTACCGCCTACCGAAAGTATTGTAAGTTTTCCACCGGCGTCACTCTCCTAGGATAAACGGCTGACACGATCGTTAGAACACCATCAAGGATCGGCTACGAACGCACCTCGTCTATCTTTCTCTCTCTCTTACAGCTTGCAATCAGAATATGTGTATCTCACCTCTTGTTCTTACCTTGCTGCTGTATTTCTCTCTTTTTTTTTCTAGAAAACTGAATGGAATGACATCTTTATATAGAATTTCTTTCCTGAAGGGGTTACAAAAGAATCAATAGCCAATAAATAGTATTGATTCTCAGAATTCATTTACCAATTGAATGGCCAATTCAATTCTAAATAAATTCTGCTATTAAATTTTGAAATTCAATGGCCAGTTAAATTCACAAAATTCCAACATATACTTCAACTTTCAATCCCGCTAAAATTAACAATTCCACTCAATTGATAATAATGAGGCGAGGAACTCAACCCTTTTCTTTATCATTGAATTCAACTCAGATTTGAGCTTTTGGGAATTTTTTACTTTCCTCCCATGAAACCTAAGTTTTTAAGATCCAATTCCTACCCATGTGTGCAATGAATGGTTAAAGCATTTTGAGAAACTTCCTCTCAAAAAGGCTCCTTTCTCTCTATATGGATTCTGACCCCTTCTCTCAAGAAAACGGGAACCCCTTTTTCCTTCGCTTTTGTTAAACCAAATGAGTCTCAAAATTCATTGACTGAGATGCTTCATACTAGCCTTCTGCTACACGTATTTGTTCATTTGTACCTCTAAAATAGCCCTAAAAACTACCTATTCAGGTTTCATATCCTAGTTTCGTTCTTTTATAAATCAAAAATGATACCTAGATCACTACTCCTACTTTATTAGCTTACCAGTGTGGACCTAGGGAAAACGGAAAAAAAGGATGCTTATGAGACTATGTGAAGTCCAGTTGTGGAAAACATACTTAAGTAGAGACAAGAGATCGAGAAGGAGACAGAGACAGGGAGAGATCGAGAGGAAAAGTGGAATCGCGCATATGAGAGAGAGAAGAAGAGTTTCTGCGAGTAAAGAAGAGAGAAGAATAGTTTCTAACTTATAATACGTGTTTAGCGAATAGGTGAAAAAGAAGAGTTTTGAAGTTATAAATGTTAAATATGTGTTTACTAAATACAAATTTTAAAAAAATATATACTTACTAAACACGTTTTTTTGTGCAAAAAGATTTAAAGTGTTTTCGTCAATCACATTTATTGTATAAAGGTTAAAAACGTTATTAGCAAAACTGTTTTCTTTACAAAAATAATAAAGCATTTTTGCTGAAAAAAAACTTTATGTATTACAACAAATTAGAAAATAAAACGTGTTTAGTAAACACGTTTTATTATTTAATATTTTTTTCAAAATAAAAGCTTTTATCAAACACATTTATAATGAAAGTGTACTTACTAAACACGTTTGTACGTAAATTTAGAATAAAATTTAAAAATTACTATTTTATTAATTAAGTTTGAAAATTAACTTATTAGGGTAAAAGATCCCATCTTCTCTTCCTTTTTATCTAGAGTCATGCTACGCATAACGAAACAAATGACCAAAAATCTTACCGAACATCTTTCTAAGCTTAGCAATATGGAGAAACACAGCATTGTTTGGGATTTTGTTTTTTAATTTTTGTTTTATTTCGTTTTTTTTTAATTTTTAATTTTTTTCATTTCTTCATAATAAAACGAATTTAAAAGTATAATTATTTTAATTAAAATTAAAAAAAATACTAAAGACAAAAACTATTTTTAAAATTTTAAAATGGATTTTTTGTAATGATTCTTTTTGGCCAATTTCTCATTCATAAATTATTCATTTTATTTGAAACTAATAATGATAAAATTAAAAAAATATATGTATAAGAAGTTTTTCATACTAAATTTTAAAATATTTCTTATTTTTTTAAAAATAATAATAAAAAATATCGATGTAATTATTATTTTTAATACATGAGTGCTCATATGTAAAATATTTCTCATGTCCTGCATCAAGGTATGAGAAACTTCTCTTACTATATATCTTCAAAAAATTATTATGTTATTGTGTTTAAAAATATAAATATAAAAAATATGAGAATTTTTTTTCAGACATGACTATATTGAAAATTTTCATTTATAAGTGTTCATTTTCTCGAAATTAATAACAATAGAATTGGAAAAAAAAAATTTGTATAAGAAGTTTTTCATACTTGAAATAGCTAGTTCTTATTTTTTGCAAATTACTTATTTAATTTAAAATTAAGAATAAAAAATTAAAAAAATAAGTATGAGAATTTTATCATGCTTGAAAAAGTTCTCATTTTTTTATAAGTTGCTCATTTTATTTAAAATTAAAAATGAAAAAATTAAAAAATAATAAGTATGAGAAGTTTTTCATACTTGATAGTTCTCATTTTTACAAGTTACTCATTTCATTTAAAACTAAAAATAAAAAAAATTAAGAAAAAATATGTATGAAAAATTTCTCATACGTGAAATAATTCTTATTTTTTTATGAGTTGGTCGTTTCATTTAAAATTAAGAATAAAAAAATTTTAAAAAAAATAACTATGAGAAATTTTTCATACTTGAAATAGTTCTAACTTTTTTCAAGTTGCTCATTTCATTTAAAATTAAAAATTAAAAAATTAAAAAAAATAACTATCAAAAGTTTCTCATACTTGAAATAATTCTTATTTTTTTATAAATTGATTGTTTCATTTAAAATTAAGAATAAAAAAGGGTTAGGTTCTCTTTTGAGTAGTAAAATTAGTTTTAGTCCCATTCAATCTTTTTTATTAGGATTAGTCTCGTCTCAATTTTAATTTTCTGAAATACTCTTAAATTATATCTTTAGAAATTTTTTTTAACAAAATTTCTTCCTAATCGGGAATCAAAAATTCTATCTCATAAATTTTTCTAAAAATCTCTCAAAAAATCTCTATCCAAAATTTTACGCCATAATCACCACAACTTTTCCATTGTAGACAATCACAAAAGATGGCCTACAATTAATAAAAGTATTAACAGCAATTAGAGTTATACTGAAATGTATAAAAGATACTAAAACATGCTTTTGAAAGAACAATAATTCATTATAATTGATAAATTTTCAAGTTGAATTAGAATTCCATTATTTGTACTGTTGTTACAACTGATACATTTATCAGTTTATTTCGAATTATAAAATTTCACTGTTGCGTCAACTGATAAATGTATCATTTGAAGTTTAATTCTGAAAATTAAACTGTTGCGTCAACTGATAAATATATCATTTGAAATTTAATTCAAAAAATTAAGCTGTTGCGTCAACTGAAATTAAGCTGTTGCGTCAACTGAAAAATGTATCATTCTAATTTTAATTTTAAAAATCAAACTGTTGTTTCAACTGATAAATGTATCATTTAAAAATTATTATGAAAATCAAAATGTTGTATCAACTAATAAATGTATCAGAGTAACTTTTCCTATAAATCTTATCAACGCTTCACCATATCCACCATGCTATTTTCTCATTTACAAATGCGCGAAATCAAATATAAAATAAAAATTTTAAATTAGAACACATATGAACTACATTGAATACGCAGAGCCACAAAATATAAAATATTCCAAAAAATACAAGAATACATACATGCTAAATCATTCAAGAAATGGATATTTCATTTCTATTAATCGAAATGAAAGTATTGAAAAATTGATGATATTCATATTTTTTTATAATAAAAAGTGATATCAAAACAATTCAAAACACCATGTACATACTAGTAAAAATCGGGAGAGCCTTCAAATTCAAATCATGTAAAATATTTTTAGCACACAAAACTATCACAGACGAACTCTGAAATTGTATTCAAATCTATCACAATTCAAAAAATTTGTTCAAATATCAATTCTCAATTAAATTGTGTGCCACATAAGAAATTTTCAGATATATTATCACTAGAAAAAAAATATTCTGTTCAGTCTTATTAATGTACAGTGGAATATAATCTCTGCCTACGAAAATAATTTATTCTGGGACTAAAAATTTTAGTAACTGTCACCTACAAAAAAGACAAGTGGAATATATTCCATATAACTCAATAACATATCTAGTAAGTACATCTTACAAACAAGGATTCTAAGCAAAAGATAGCACCGGTTAAAAAGGTTATACTGGTTAAATGAGATAATGAATTATTACAATCAAGGAATTCAAATACAACCACTAATACCAGCTGGAAATGGTATAAATATAAATAAATAGGATAATCAATTCCTATATTCAAAAAATTTAAATACATATAATCCCACCGGTTAAAAAGGGCATAATGACCCCGAATATAATAAAATTTAAAATAAGTTAATTAGAACTTCTTGAAAAAGGATTTTAAAATGTTTTTTTTTGTACTTTTATAAATTTTTATATTTAGCATCAATATTGATTAATAGTTATTGACGAATAAATTGTAAAAATATAAAACTTTCAATAAATAAATACGTAAATAATAAAACTTAATATGTTTGAGATTGATGTTATGCTTGGAACTTTTAGTATTACTATTTTTTATATATTTTTATGATCGAAACTATTTATTATGTCTTATTTAAGAAGTAGATTATTTATGCAAAAAATTAAATTAAATGGGCATTAATAGTTTTTTTGAGTAGATCACATTTGTTGAAATATAAATAAATGGTATTACGATTTTATAAAAAAATAGTGATAAATAAATATAATTAGATCATATAGTTATAAAGATTCAGTTAATTTGATTTTTTAGGGGAGTAATAAAATTAATAAATACTACAAAATAAATAATTTTTATTATAAAAATATTTAAAAAAAACACAATACATATATAAAATCTATTTGAATTATAACTACATGTGAATATTTGAATGGTTACACCACGTGAAGCCAGTTTTAAAAAAAATTCGGTAAGATTATTAGCTTTTGTCTTTGATCTAATTAGGTGGTTGGTATTGTTATGGAATCTGGTGGGATGACGCTATGGCGCGTTTGGAAGGCTCAGATTATTTGTCCTATTTATAAGTTAGGTTCCTTCACACCTAAGCACCTTCAGGTGCTTCTCTTCTCTGCTGCTAATAGAATTTGCGACGATAATAGAAATTGCGGCTGCCGCCTTAAGGGAATTCGGGCTGCCGTCATTTTGAGTGTTTTTACTATATGGTGAATTTTTATTGTAAAATTTTTATTTTTAAAAAAATCTTAAAATTTTGGTATAAGCTTTTTAATGTCATTCTATAAATTATTATAAAGACAGAATTGTCAAAAAAATTCCTAAATTACGATAAATGACTTTATGTTTCGATTTAATTTGGTAGTTGAAAAAAATTTATGTATTTATTTTTTTATTATAACAATTAATTACTCGCTTATTAGAGATTTTGTTCTAAATTTTTATATTAAGTTATTTATTTAAATTGATATTTTTTTATTAGTATTATTTTAGTATTTTCATTTATTTATTTATTTATTTATTTTAAATTTTTTTTACTAAGTATTACAGCAAGAGAGATGCTATATACCCCGAAAGGGATTACCGAATAAATGATCGAACGAGAAATAGGGTAGATGGGTTAGGGTTGTCATGTGAAAGTGTGAGTTCTTTATTTTTTTTTATTAAAATTCTTTTATATTCTCAAAAATTAAAAGTTTAATACAAAATGGGAAAAAAAATTATATTATTTTTTTTCAATTTTGTTATCTATTTTTTAAAAAATTTACTTTAAAATTTTTATAAATTTCTTTTGTCTATAATAAATTTATTTTAACTTAATTAAAATAATTATACTTTTCAATTCGTTCTATTACGAAGAAACAAAAAACTAAAAAATTTAGAGGGATTAAAAAATAGAAAGGAAGTTCATTAACTTTTAAATTATTTTTTAAGTTCGTTGATTAGATGAAAATTAATTTTTTTTATTTTTATTCAAATTAGATAATTTTTCCCTTCTCATACATCAAATGTACGAGAAAATTTTCATATATTATAATATAAAAATATTATCAAACACATATAATAAAAAACTTCTCATATATCACTATATGATAATATTTTTATGTACACAAATTTTTTTATACACACTCATATTATAAAAAAAATTTCATATACCACTACATGATTATACCCTCATATACACATATGTTATGAGAAAAATTTTCATATATCAATACATGATAATATTTTCAATAATATTCTCATATATACAAATGTTATGAGAAATTTTTTCATATATTACTACTTGATAATATTTTCATACATACATTTGCTCTGACAAACATATCATATATTACTATAAGAATATTCTCATATATGAAAATATTCTCATATGTACACGTGCTATAAATTTTTTTTCATTTATCACAAGAGAAGAATATTCTCATATACAGATATACTATGAAAAAATTTTCATATATTATTACATGAAAATATTCTCATATACACACAAGTTATGAAAAAATTTTCATACTCAAATTTTAAAATGTATGAGAAGTTTCTCTTATATCACCATATGAGAATATTTTCGTATTCATACGTGCTATAAAAAAAATTTATTTATTACAAAATGAGAATATTTTCATACACACACATACTATAAAAAATTTCTCATGTATATCATTACATGAGAATATTCTCATGCACACACAAGTTATGAGAAATTTTTCATACTCAGATTTTAAAATTTTGAGAAATTTTATATATTACTATATGAGAATATTTTCATTAACATGCGTACTATAAAAAACTTTTTATACTCAGTTTTCAAAATGTATGAGAAGTTTTCATATATTACTATATGAGAATATTCTCATATATATATGCGTGCTATGAGTAACTTTTCATACTTATATTATAAAGCGCCAAAGATAACAGTGAGAATGTTATCATAGTTTATTGATACTGAGAATGTTCTCATAATTTTGAATACTGAGAATGTTCTCAGTATTAATTTATGAGCAAATTGTCAAGAATGTTTTTTCATATATTACAAGATAAGAATATTCTCATACATACATACTATGAAAAGTTTCTCATATATCACTGCATGAGAATATTCTCATACACACATATACTATAAAAAATTTCTTATACATATATTATTATATGAGAATATTTTAACACACACACAAATTATGAAAAAATTTTCATACTCAGATTTTAAAATATGTGAGAAGTTTCATATATTGCTATATGAGAATACGTACTATAAGAAACTTCTTTTACTCAAATTTCAAAATGTATGAGAAATTTTCATATATTAGTATATGAGAATATTCTCATATATATGCGTGCTATTAGTAACTTTCCATACTCATATTACAAAGCGCTAAAGGTAACAGTGAGAATGTTCTCACATTTTATTAATACTGAGAATGTTCTTACAGTTTTGAATACTGAGAATGTTCTCAGTATTAAAAAATTCTCATTCATTAGTTGTTTATTTAATTTAAAACTAAGAATGACAAAATTAAAAGAAAAAT
>JAOTRH010466759.1:0-27596 GCA_034768845.1 Heliamphora exappendiculata | reverse complement strand
CAAGTGGCATTTGAATGATTTGATGATGCCTTGACAAATATGTTGCTCAAGAATTTTTATTTCTTCTTAGGTTTGTAACCAATTCTAACTTTGTCAAAAATACATATTTGCATCCCAAGAAGTTTATCCAAAATTTTTCTTTTCTTGAGTGAATTTAGAAAAAGTTTTTCTAAGATCCTCAACTCTTTCATTCAAAATCTGGTTTTTAATTTTCAGATCAGAGACTTATTTTGCCAAAACAGATTTTCACTCTTTAAAGTCTCTATTTCAGTTGAGAAGGAAAGAACTAATTTTTTTAGAATAGAATTCTTAGTACCTAATTTTCTCAACTTATCATGCAAATCTTCAAAATCATTTTGCAGTACTTCTATTGAAAAAGAATCAGGAGTTACCTCATCATCTTCTTTGGCCATAAGGCATAGATTAAAAACTTTATTTTTTTTCTTTTCATCCTCAGAGCTGTTGCCATTGCTTTCACCCCAAGCTACAATCATGGCTTTCTTGAAGCCTTTCTTGAATTGCTTCTTGAGCTAAGGGCATTCAGCTTTGACGAGTCTAGGCTTCTTGCATTCGTAGCAGATTATCTCATCCTTATTGTGTTCTACTTTGAATCTGGTGAAATCACCTTTGAACTTGTTTGGTTTTCCCTTGTATCCTTCCTTCTTGAAGAATTTCCTTCCTCCTTGTTTCTTATTTCTAAGAAACTTCTTGAACTTCTTTGTGATGAGAGCCATGTCTTCATTCTCGTCACTGGAGGACTCTTCTTCAGATTCTTCATCATGAGTTGAAGAGTTGAAGGCAATGCCTTTCTTCTTTTTGTTGTCTTTCTCACCATCCATCTTAATGTTAATCTCATGGGTTATGAGAGAACCAAGAAGTTCTTATAGGCTGAGCCTGTTCTGGTCCTTGGCTTCTTGTATAGCCGTGACCTTTGCTTCTCAACTCTTAAGCATGCACCTAAGAATTTTTCTTACCATCTCTGCATTAGAATAAATCTTGCCAAGAGATTTCAGTGCATTTATAATATCAGTGAAGCGAGTAAACGTATCAGATATAGTTTCATCATGCTTCATTTTAAATAGTTTATAGTTATGCATAAACAGACTGATTTTTGACTCTTTCACTTGATTGGTACCCTCGTGGGTAACTTCGAGTCTATCCAAAATTTCTTTAGCGGTGTCACAAGTCGAGATCCTATTGAACTCGTTTGGGTCAAGTGAGCAGTAAAGGAGATTCATAGATTTAGCATTTTTTTGTACATCCCTAATGTCAGTTTCAGTCCATTCTTCTTCAGGTTTATAGATAATTTCTTTTTCAACAGTTTTGGTGGGTCATTTGGATTTATTTATTACAACCCGCCAAAGATCATAGTCTACGGCTTGAATATATATTCCCATTCTACCCTTCTAATAGTTATAGTTTGTTCCATTGAATAAAGGGGGTCTGTTGGTCGATTGACTTTCAGATTGGACAGGTCCAATACTAGTGGTTGTCATATAAAACTCTTAGACTGTTAAGTCAAAAGCAGGAGCCCAAGTTCTGATATCAATTGTTAGATCTAGGCAACTCAAGAGGGGGTGAATTGGGTCTTAAAAAATAACAATTTAAAAACCTTTTTCAAAAACCTTTTAATATTGTAATAAAGCAAGATATGCAAATATTTAAGTAATGCAAATATTAAAAGATGAGGGATAGAGAAATAGAACTAGACACCAGAGATTTATAGTGGTTCGGCTATATCCTAGCCTACATCCACTCCTCAAGATCTCCCTTGAGTATTTTCACTATTTAGAATACTCCACGGGCGTATTCCAAGCCTTTACAAGCTTTAAGTCTTCTCTTGAGCTATTTGAATGTTTACGGGCACATTCAACGCCTTATACAACTTCAAGAAGATCCTATGAAAACAAGCCTCTGTTTTCTTTTAATCACTCTTGAACTCTTCTTTGATGAGTTTCATTCACACACTCAAAGGATAAAGGGTGACTTACCATTGATTACAATAAATAAGGTGTAACAAAAGAAGATCACTCACTCTCTTTACATAATTGATTTACAATAAATGAGAGAGTAAAGAGAGATGAGGAATAAGAACTGGAGTTGCAGCAATAAATGTGAGCTTGATGATCTCTGAGATTAATTTTAGCAATGGAACAATAAATGCAAGTCTCTAACATCTTAAATGCTGAGAAGTAACTCCTTATATAAGTTCTTCTAAGTTCATGACTGTTGGAGGTAGGTGGGAGCAATAAATGCTAAAAATCCAGCCGTTGAGATCTGTCGTATTTTGAATTTCCGTCTTTAGGGTCGACACAAATATCTTTGGTGTCGATACAAAGTGTCTAGAGCAGGGTTCTTCAAGTGGTTGGGTCGACACAAATTTTTTGCAGGGTCAACACAATTTCTGCACTTTCCCTTCCAACGTTTTGGGGTCGACACATTTTGAATATGGTGTCGACTCTTTTAAAGCTTCAGCATCCGGAGGGACCATTTGTGTTGACTCAACTTATCTCTGGTGTCGACACTGAAATTTTGCAGGAAAGCTCGGTACTTTTGTGTTGACACTGAAATTTTGCAGTAAAGCTCGGTACTTTTGTGTTGACACTGAAATTTTGCAGGAAAGCTCGGTACTTTTGTGTCGACACATTTGGTCTTTGGGGTCGACCCCAAAATTCTACAGTCAGACTCGGGACTTTTGGGTCGACACAACTTGTCTTGGGGTCGACACCAAAAATCTGCAGGAGGTCTCAGTTGTTTTATGTCGACACAATTTTCATTTGTGTCGACCCAAACTTCCGAATATCAAAAGTGAGGATCACTTTTGTGTCGACACAAAATCTATTTGTGTCGACTCATTTTGAGTCTTTTAGAGCAAAAGCTCTTTTGTATTGACACAAACCTTGTTTGTGTTGACACTAACTTTTTGATACCTGAAGATCAACTTGAAAAATAGTTAGAGTCTCAATGTGAGACCCTATACCGTTTTTTTTATTTATATGCATGTTTTGTATTTTTAGTTACGCTTTAGCGTTTTTGCTTTAATATGCATATATGTGTTTCGATGCCTATTTTGGTTAATATGAGCATGCGAGGTTGCTTCTTGGGGTTGTAAAAAGTTTCTGTATAAATTTAAAAAAGTAAAAAAAAAGAAGATATTTTGGAGGCCTATAAATATCTGGAGTTATATATTTTCAAAAGATATTTTCAAAACATAACTCCTAAGTTTTTTCTATATTCTCTCTGCCTTCTCTCTAACTTCTCAGGGGCCCGGGGCTCGATTTTCAACGATCCAATAGCGGATCCTTACTATTGGCATCATGGTCTACGCATCTATCCGGACGAATTTTGATTTCGGCGAAGTCTAATTTTGTACGTAGATCAAGGCGTCAGGTTTTTAACCTAACGAGGTAGGATCTCAGATTCTACTGTTGTATAAGGGTACCATATGTAATCTTATACTGTTTCACCTTTTAAAAATGCATGAAATGTGATTTTATGTTTTAGATCTGGTTTTTGATTTAAAACTATTTTTCAGCATTTCGGTTGAATGAAATTGAGTGTTGAATGTTTCTGATGATGGTTGTGATAGCCGTGGGCTCGAGTATGCCTTTAGGTCTCAAAATGGGTGTTTTTTTTTAAAGCTTGGTTTAAGGATTGGAAGTCAAAACCGTAGTTAAAAACGTTTTCTGAGCCAGTTCAGTCGACTGGACCCATGAGTTTAGTCGACTGGACCCATGAGTTCAGTCGACTGGATCTTGAGTTGGGAGGTTCAGTCGACTGGACTCGAGGGGTCAATCGACTGAAATGTTTTCTGTTCAAAATTGGTGTTTTTCCAAAAGATTTTTCAGTCGACTGGGGAGAAGTCCAGTTGACTGAAATGGTGGCAGTTTTCTTTGGCTTTTTGCTGGTTCCTTTGGGGAAAAATGTTGGGTTTTTTTTGAGAAAAAGGACGGGTTTTGATGAAAAACGTGTTTATTGGAGGTTTGGAGCTAACCCTTGCGGTTGAGTCTCACTTTTTAAAACGTTTGCATGGAAACATGTTTTTACATATTTTGGTTTGATCTCCATGGTTTCATGGATTGGATCTCATGTTTATACAGGCGTTGTATAACTGCTTTTAGGGAAAATATTTTGAACATATTTTGTTTTGATCTCCTGGTGATGGATGGATCTATGTACATGCATATTGTACCGGTTTGAGAAATATTTTTAGAAGATTATCTAGTTATACCGAGATGACGTGTATTTGGCACGAGTTTCCCTCGATGTAAGTTCGGAAACGTACGCAGCGTAGGTACTCAGGTCCTTCGGGTTAGTCCCCATAAATTGAGGCAATTGGGCGCTTAGTTCCCTCGAGTGTCGTGCCCATAAATTAAGCGGTTCGTCGTGGTACTCCGTATAGAACTTGTGTGTATCTCACCGGTCCCATGATATATGGAGATTAGATATTGGACATGGGTTTATAGTTGTTACCTCTATTCCCTTGTGATGGAGTCGGTACATAGGATCATACTCTTGTTTTCTGCGATGGTACATTCCACGAGTGAACAATGTTTTGATTATTGTTTCTCCTTAACTGTGGTTAGTTGTTTGCAATGTTAGCATCACATGGTTTTAAGGATGAAAACAGAGTTTTATGTTAAGGAAACCGTTTTGGGAGACTTGTGTAATCTGATGGGAAAACTCGAGGGTTTTAGATGAAAAACCTGTTTTGGTTTTGTAGTTGAGTTCGTGCCCACCATATGATTGCATATTCCTGCTTTACAGCTTATTATCTGTTTCTAATGGGATTCGGCTCACGGATGAAAATTTTCTGTAAAAACTATTTTCAGGTGATGATGTGGATGAGTAGCTTGGTGGTGCCGTGGTGACGAAAGATTTTTATAGTTTGCCTTTTTGATATGCCTGTTCCTGAAGGCAGGTTTTGTACGCCATAAGCCGATCTATTGTATGCATGTTGAACTGTTGTCTTTTTTTTATGAGAGATACACTTTGTTGGGTATTCCTTTGATTTCAACAAGTGATTTTAATGTATGAAAACCTATATTTTCATCTAAAATGGATGTTTGGTGAATTTTCACGGGACCCCAAGTTTTGGGGCGTGACAACTTGGTATCAAAGCTCTGGATTCGAATACCTAAGAGCCATGGCAAAAAGGGATTTATCACCTGGTGAGGTTGATTGTGTATGGTTGCTTGCATGTGTTTAAACGCTGGTTTATAAAATGTTATTAGCTTTCCGAGCATGATAATTATGTATATGTGGGTATGGAGGTTGAATCTCAGGATTAGTGAGTCTTTCCTTCTGGCGTTTTGGTTTAACATGTTTAGGAGCCAAGTTAGAAGCGCGTTTGACCGACGTGTATTCTAGTAAAGAATCTGAATACGTTATTCAAACTGACGAGCATGTCTTGTTAGTTCTCCTTGGTACGTGAGACGTGTTTGCATAATCCAATGTGGCTATGTGATAGCATTACTATGTGTTTATGTTACGTAGTAGCATGTTGTAGGAAAGCTTATCCTATTTATATTGCTTCCTATAGGGTTATGTCCATGTGGGGAGTGCGGGGATGGGGCCGTGGCCGAAGATGTGCTTATGTTCAGGTTCCAGAGGAAGGAAACATTCCTGCCCCACAGGAACAAGTGGGCGCTGATTTCGTCCATGAGATGTTAGCTACTATGCGAGCGATCGCAGAAGCTCCCAGGGCTAGTGTGAGGGTTCCTGAGCCGAGGGATTCTATGGCCATGCGGGAGTTTTGGCAGTTGGATCCTTCGACCTTTTCTAGGGTGCCGGACCCTAAGGTGGCTACTGAGTGGTTAGAAGTGATCACCTCTATCTTTGATACTCTTGATATTGAGGAGGATGCTTTGCGTATAAAGTTGGCAGCGCTCCAACTGTGGGAAGATGCTAGAGAGTGGTGGAAGTTTGCTAAGACCACTGTGGATGAGACGTGGACTGCTTTCACGAGAGTCTTCTGGGAGAAGTATCTCCCGAGATCTTCAAGAGATACTTGTCGAGAGGAGTTCCTCTCCCTTCTTCAGGGGAACCTTTATGTTCTCAAGTATGAGGCCAAGTTCGCGAATCAGTCGCGGTTTGCACCTGAGATGGTATCTACAGAGGAGTTGCGCACTCGGAGGTTTGAAAGGGGACTTCAACCTGCTATTAAGGATAGGGTTGCAGCTCTGGATGTGGAGGTGTACATCAAGCTGCTGGAAGCTGCTATCCGGGTCGAGAACTTGTTGGTAGATAGCCGCAAGATTAGAGAGAGCAGAAGCCAGCAGGGTAGTGGAGATGTGCAGTTCCAGGGGTGCAAGAACAAGCACCAGCGGACGTCTGGACCTAGTTCCCATTTTGCAGGATCGTCTCAGCCGCAGTCGTCTGCACCTACACTTTCAGTAGCCTCGACAGGAAGGCCAGAGCAGAGAGGGTTGATCTGTTATCGCTGTGGACAGCCAGGACATCGTTCAGTTGAGTGCTTGCAAAAGAGCCAGGCTTAGAGTTCAGCGCCCGTCCAGTCACAGCCGAGAGACCCACTTATCTGTTTTGGGTGTGGTCAACCCGAGCATATCCACAGACTCTGTCCCAGATAGGGGAATGTTCATAGTGCAATAGGAGCGTCTGTTTCTTCATCTGTATAGAGGCGACAGGCTTTGCAGCAGCCTAGGGCCCAGACGTCTAGGTTTGCGGAAGAAGGTGCTTCAGCAGAGTCGGTGAGGCAGCCATCGACTCAAAGTTATGGTGGACAGACCAGACTGCCGCATGCCAGGGCTTATGTTCTT
Organism: Heliamphora exappendiculata; assembly: GCA_034768845.1. NCBI lineage: Eukaryota > Viridiplantae > Streptophyta > Magnoliopsida > Ericales > Sarraceniaceae > Heliamphora > Heliamphora exappendiculata. The sequence continues at coordinate 20,817 of JAOTRH010466759.1, read as the reverse complement.
GCTGATCATAGTGCTTCCAAAGCACCAGTGGCGTCTGATGCTGCGATACAGGAGCATCACATTTATTTATATCATCTGCATTTGTATCTGCTTTGGGGTTGGAAATAGACTGGTTGGGTAGCACCTTGTATGTGGAGACCCCGGTTAGTGGCAGTGTGACGCTGAGCCTTGTCTGTAAATCATATGTGTTGGAGGTTGCCGGTCGTTGTTTAGAGTTTGTTTTTATCATTCTAAACATGACCACATTTGATGTCGTCCTAGGGATGGACTGGCTGACTACCTACCATGCCTTTATAGATTGTGAGCGACGGAGAGTGTCAATCTGTACGTTAGAGGGTGACTGCTTTTACTTTGTGGGTGATCGGGATGAGGGCCTGATATCTATACTAGGAGTCACTCGGGAATGAGGAGATTTGGGTTTTCTCTTTTTTGCACTCAGGTTAGATGAACCGGTTGGGGTTCGAGGAGTGTTACCCCCTGTGGTGTGCGACTATCCGGATGTCTTCCCTGATGTTTTGTTTGAGTTGCCACCTAGCCGAGATGTGGAGTTCTCCATTGATCTTGTTCCGAGAGCTGCTCCTATCTCTATGCCATTGTACCATTTCGCACCGGCTGAGTTGCAAGAACTCAAAGTGCAGTTGTAGGAGTTGCTAGATAAGGGGTTTGTGCGGCCTAGTACATCACAGTGGGGAGCTCCAGCTCTCTTTGCAAAGAAGAAGGATGGTTCATTACGATTGTGTATAGATTACAGGAAGTTGAACCAGGTGACGGTAAAGAACAAATATCTGATGCCGAGGATTGACGACTTGTTTGATCAGTTTAGAGGGTCCCCTTGCTTTTCAAAGATTGACTTGAGGTCAGGGTATCATCAGCTGAGGATTAGGGACGAGGACATAGCGAAGACCGCTTTTTGGACTCTCTATGGTCACTACGAGTTCCTGGTTATGCCATTCGGTTTGACGAACGCGCCTACTACATTTATGGGTTTGATGAACTGTATCTTCCACCCTTATCTGGACAGTTTTGTGGTTGTGTTCGTGGATGACATTCTTGTCTATTCACCCACGAGGGAGATGCATGAGGAGCATTTGCATGTTGTCCTACAGCTTCTGAGAAAACATCGCTTGTATACGAAGTTCGAGAAGTACGAGTTTTGGATGACGGAGGTGAGGTTCCTTGGACACGTGGTGTCAAAAGATTGGGTATTAGTGGACTCGACGAAGAATGATGCAGTGACGGATTGGCAGCGACCGAAGAATGTTTTTGAGATATGCAGTTTTCTCGGTCTAGCAGGTTATTATCGGCGGTTTGTGAAGAACTTCTCTAGGCTTGCAGCACCGATGACGCGCTTGACGCGACAGGGAGTCACATTTGTATGGAGCGAGTCTTGTGAGTCAGCTTTTCAGAAGCTGAAGAGGAGATTGACCAGTGCACCCGTGCTGATTATTCATGAGCGAGGTTTGGGTTACACCGTGTACTGCAACGCTTCACATGAGGGTTTGAGTTGCGTTCTGATGCATGGAGGCAAGGTTGTAGCTTATGAATCCTGACAGTTGAAGACACATGAGAAGAATTACCCGACACATGATTTGGAGTTGGCAGCCGAGGTCTTTACCTTGAAGACATGGCGTCACTATCTTTATGGTGAGCGTTTCAAGGTCTTCTCTGATCACAAGAGCCTAAAGTACTTGTTTTCACAGAAGGACTTGAATCTTCGCCAACGACGATGGATGGAGTTGTTGGAAGACTACGACTTCGATTTGCAGTACCATTCGGGTAAGGCAAATGTCGTAGCTAATGCACTCAGTAGGAGATCTCATGGCTCATTAGCTTTTATGGCTATGCGAGAGTGGGACATGCTTGGGGACGTTGGGGAGTTTGATCTGTGTCTTGGGGAGACAATGGGAGGTGCTACCTTATATGCAGTTGCTTCACAACCCACTTTAGTTGCACGTGTGTTTGAGGCCCAGAGGACCGATCAGGAGGCTCAGATTATACGGGACTGCGTTGCAAGTGGGACAGATACAGAAGGATGGGTGATGAGTTCATATCAGAGTCTGAGGTTGTTAGGGCAATTGTTTATGTCGGAGTCGTGCCGTGCTGAGGTGCTATATGAGTTTCATCACTCACGTCTTGCAGTGCACCCGGGAGGCACGAAGATGTATCACGATGTACGCCGTCAGATCTGGTGGATGGGAATGAAGTGGGATGTTATCCGATTCGTTTCTCGTTGCTTTACTTGTCAGCAAGTGAAGGTGGAACACCAGAGACCTGCAGGATTGTTGCAGCCGTTGCTGTATCTGAGTGGAAGTGGGAGAATGTCACTATGAATTTTGTATTAGGACTTCCACGCTCGCCGAAGGGACATGATGCTGTTTGGGTTGTAGTGAATAGGCTGACGAAGTTAGCACATTTTTTTCCCATTCGAGCGAGAGACTTAGTGGACAGATTGAGCAAATTGTACATTCAGGAGATAGTCCAACTACACGGAATACCGATGACTATTGTTTTTGATAGAGATCTGCGCTTTACATTGCGCTTTTGGCAGAGTCTTCAGGTGGCTTTGGGGACGAGCTTGACTTTTAGTACAGCTTTTCATCCTCAGACCGATGGTCAGTCTAAGAGGACCATTCAGATTTTGGAAGACATGCTAAGAGCCCGTGTGCTTGATTTTCGGTGTTCTTGGGAGGATCATTTATCATTGGCAGAGTTTGCATACAACAACAGCTATCAGTCCAGTATTGGGATGGCACCGTATAAGGCTCAGTATGGTAAACCGTGTAGATCGCCTTCTTGTTGGATAGAGGTGGGAGAGATCGCTATTTTGGGACCCGACTTGGTGCGGGAAACGACAGAGGTGATTACAGTGATTCGTCAGTGACTGGTGATAGCTCAGAACTGCCAGAAGAGTTATGCTGCTCGGAGGAGGAGACCGTTAGAGTTTACCGTGGGGGACCACGTGTTTTTGAAAGTCTCGCCACGCAGAGGGTTGATGAGATTTGGTCGTAGCGAGATTCTATCACCGCGTTTTATTGGACCATTTGAGATCCTGGAAAGGATTGGAGTGGTAGCATACCGTCTGGCTTTGCCGCCTCAGTTAGCATCTATGCACGTCTTGCACATTTCTATGCTTCAGAGGTTCGAGCCAGATTCGTCTCATGTGTTAGATTGGACTGAGTTGCGAGTTGATGAGGATGCGATGTATGAGGAGCGCTCCGTGAAGATTCTAGATACGAAGGAACAGGTATTGCGGGGGAGAACGATTGCCTATGTCAAAGTTCAGTAGCTTCATCACGGAGTTGATGAGGCGACTGGGGAACTTGAGTCTGGGGTTCGTAAGAGATACCTGGAGTTGTTCACCTCGTGACCTTGTAGTGAATTTTAGGGGCAAAATTCCTTAAGGGGGGAGAGTTGTGCGACCCTATACCGTTTCTTTTTTATTTATATGCACGTTCCATATTTTTAGTTATGCTTTAGCGTTTTTGCTTTAATATGCATATATGTCTTTCGATGCCTGTTTTGGTTAATCTGAGCATGCAGGGTTGCTTCATGGGCTTGTAGGGAGTTTCTGTACAAATTTTGAAAAAAATAAAAATAAAAAAAAATATTTTGGAGGCCTATAAATATCTGGAGTTAGATATTTTCAAAAGATATTTTTAAAACTTAACTCCTAAGTTTCCTCCATATTCTCTCTGTCTTCTCTCTAACTTCTTGGGGGTTCGGGGCTCGATTTTCAGCGATCCAATAGCGGATTTTTACTATTGGTATCGTGGTCTACGCATCCATCTAGACGAATTTTAATTTCAGCGAAGTCCTATTTTGCACGTAGATCGAGGTGTCGGGTTTTTAACCCAATGAGGTAGGATCTCAGATTCTATTGCTGTATAAGGGTACCATATGTAATCTTATACTGTTTCACCCTTTAAGAACTTATGAAATGTGATTTTATGTTTTCGATCTGATTTTTGATTTAAAACTATTTTTCGGCGTTTCGATTGGATGAAACTGAGTGTTGAATGTTTCTAATGATGGTTGTGATAGCCTGGGGCTCGGGTATGCCTTTAGGTATCAAAACGGGTATTTTTTTAAATCTTGGTTTAAGGATTGAAAGTCAAAACCGTAGCCAAAAACATTTTTTGGGCAAGTTCAGTCGATTAGACCCATGAGTTCAGTCGACTGGATCTTGAGTTGGGAGGTTCAGTCGACTGGACTCGAAAGGTCAGTCGACTGAAATGTTTTCTATTCGAAATTGGTGTTTTTCCAGAAGGATTTTCAGTCGACTGGGGAGGAGTCCAGTTGACTGAAATGGTGGATGTTTGCTTTGGCTTTTTGCTGGTTCCTTTGGGAAAAAAGGTTGGGTTTCTTCTGAGAAAAAGGAGGGGTTTTAATGAAAAACGTGTTTATTGGAGGTTTAGAGCTAACCCTTGGGGTTGAGTCTCACTTTCTAAAACATTTGCATGGAAACATATTTTTACATGTTTTGGTTTGATCTCCATGGTTTCATAGATTGGATCTCATGTTTATACAAGCGTTGTATAACTGCTTTTAGAAAAAATATTTTGAAAATATTTTGTTTTGATCTCCTGGTGATGGATGGATCTATGTACATATATGTTGTACAAGTTTAAGAAATATTTTTAGAAGATTATCTAGTTGTGCCGAGATGACGTGTATTTGGCACGAGTTGCCTTCGGTGTAAGTTTAGAAACGTGCGCAGCGTAAGTACTCAGGTCCTTCGGGTTAGTCCCCGTAAATTGAGGCGGTTGGGTGCTTGTTCCCTTGGGTGTCGTACCCGTAAATTAAGCTGTTCGTCGTGGTACTCCGTATAGAACTTGTGTGTATCTAACCGCTCCCATGATGCATGAGGATTAGATACTGGACAGGGGTCTATAGTTGTTACCTCTATCCCCTTGTGATGGAGTCAGTAAATAGGATCATAGTCTTCTTTTGTGCGATGGTACATTTCGCGAGGGAAAAATGTTTTGATTATTGTTTTTCCTTAACTGTGGTTTGTTGTTTGCAATGTTAGCATCACATGGTTTTAAGGATGAAAATAGAGCTTTATGTTAAGGAAACCGTTTTGGGAGACTTGTGTAGTCCGATGGGAAAACTCGAGGGTTTTGGATGAAAAACCTGTTTTAGTTTTGTGGTTGAGTTCGCTCCCACCATATGATTGCATATTTCTGCTTTACAGCTTATTGTTTGTTTCCATTGGGTTTTGGCTCACGGGTAAGAATTTTTTGTAAAAACCATTTTCATGTGATGATGTGGATGAGGAGTAACTTGGTGGTGCCGTAGTGACGGAAGACTTTTATAGTTTGCCTTTTTGGTATGCCAGTTTCTGAATGCAGGTTTTGTACGCCATAAGGCGATCTATTGTACGCATGTTGAACTGTTGTCTTTTGTTTACGAGAGATACAATTTGTTGGGTATTTAATTGATTTCAACATGTGGTTTTAATGTATGAAAATCTTTATTTTCATATAAAACGGATGCTTGGTGGATTTTCACGTGACCCCGGGTTTTGGGGCTTGGCAGTCAAACCATTTGATCAATGGGTGTTGACACACTTGATAAGTTTCAAGTATACTTTGGTTTAAAAGTATTTGACTTAATTTACAATTATGATCAATAAAAAATATTCCAATTAAAAATTGCTCAAGTCTTTGAACATTTTTTAAACAAAAGTCATTTTTTTTGCTAAGATGTTAACTTTGATGGTTCAAAATGTGTTAACACTTTTATTTTGAAAACATAAAATATTATCCATTTAAAATCATTTATTCTTAGAAAATGAATTATCACGCCCCAAAATCCAGGATCACGTGAAAATTCACAAAATACCAGTTTTAATAAAATAGAGTTTTATATCATCAAACCATCTATTAAAATAAAGGAAAAACCCAAAAAGATACATCTCTCATAAAGAAAAAACATACAGTTCCAATATGTATACAGTATATCGCCTTATGGCTTACAACAACTGCCTTCAGGATCAGGCATACCCAAAAGAAAAACTATAAAAATCTTTCGCTACCGCGGGCACCGCCAAAGCTACACCTCATCCATATCATCATCACCTAAAAAAGATTTTGTACAGAAAATTCCACCGGTGAGCCGAAGCCCAATAGAAACATATAGTAAAGCTGTAAAGTAGAAAATATACAATCATAAATAGTGGGAGCGTACTCAACCACAAACCCAAAATGTTTTATGTCATAAAATCCTAAGTTTCCCACAAACCTCCAAAACAAATTTTCCTTCACAACCAAGCATTTATACAATACAAAACACATTTTACAATTGAAGGAGAAATAGTAACCAAAAACATTATTCCCTCACGAAAAGTACCATTGTGGAAAAATAAAAATAAGATCCTATGTACCGACTCCATCACAAGGGGATAGAGGTAACAACTATAGACTCTTGCCCATTATCTAGTTCTAGCATCACTCAAGATCTGCTAGGTAATTGCAAGTTCTATACGGAGAACCACGACGTAAAAGCTAACTTTACGGGCGACAACCTAAGGGAAAAGAGCACCCAAACCGACCTTCTTTACGGGAACTACCTCAAAGGATAACAAAGGTACCTACACTGTGCACGTTTTTGGACTTTCACCGAGGGCAACTCCTGCCAAATACCCGTCATCTCGGTACATTTAGATAATCTTCTAAAAATCGAACTGTAGCATCAACTACAAAGCCTTTTCGCAAATATACATTATACATGCATATCGATCTATCCATTAACATGGAGATCAACAAAACATTTTCAAAATATTTTTTTCCGCTTTCAACAAAACGTTTTAAAAACTGAGATTCAACCCCAAAGGCGAGCTCCCAACCTCCAAAACACCGAGTGTTGAGATTTCTATCAAAAATCATCATTTTCCACCGTTTTCAAGAACACCCATTGAAAATCATAAAACTTCATGTCATACGATGTAATAAATCAAGAAAAACAAAAAATATGTTTCTTACCCGAAAAAATCAAGGTTTAAACATAAATATGATATTTCATGCATTTTCTACTAATGAAAAAGTATACAATTACATATAACACCCTAATACAGCAGTAGGGTCTAGAATCCTACCACGGCGAGTCAAAACTCAACCTTAAAATCCGAACAATGTTGGAACAGAAATCTAATCGACCAAACACGAAGCTAGCATCATGAATAGCAGGGATCCACAAGCTGATCGTCAAAAACTAGGCTCGGGCAGGTCAAATATGTAGAGAGAAGGCAGAGAGAATAGAAGAAATAAACTTTCTCCAAACATTCTAGGGGCTACAATACTCATAAGCTCGGCAAAAAAGCAATTCAGTCGACTGAAGAGGCCACTTCAGTCGACTGAAGCTCCTCAAAAAACATGAACCGCCACAGTTCAGTCGACCGAACCTCCTGGTTTGGTCAACCGAACTCAAGAAAACCAGTTCAGTCCACTGGACCAAGCCCTCCAGTCGACCGAACCCAAGGGTCTCAACCTACTATTTTTGATCGCAGGATTTCTGTTCTAAGGACACCATAGTCTTCTTCTCAGGGTCATGCCCGTGTTTCATTTTAAGGCCTCTAGGGTAGTTTCTCTCTCTTTTGGGTTCTTCCCGGGTTGTTGGCTTTTCCTGCCTTTGTTTAGGCTCATTTCTTTCAAAACTATTGACATACCCACGAGAGTTTTCTTACCGTTATGCTGCCCATTTTTCGTTAGAATCCTAGATTAAACCAACCTCTTGAAAAGTTAGAATTGTTTCCTTACCGGAGTGCTGTCCGCTTCCCCATTTTAGGTAAACTTTCCTTCTAGAATCTAGTCAATCCCCCTCCTTAGCCATCATTCTAGTTCTTAGGTCACCATATTGTTATGCTATCGACACAAGCTCGACAAGGGCATTGTTTTAGTCTCTGTGTTTATCTACTCACGATTTGCTATTTTAAGTATTTGAGATATTTGCTATCTGTTGTCAGAATGTTTACCCGAAAGGTGTCTGATACTGGTTGTTCTGCTTTTGAGATGTAGGTTTTCTCTGTGAGTTTACCATTGGGCAAAGAAAAGTACAGTCAGCACACGTTTGGGTGAGGTCAGGATCAAGCAGACTTTGTAGGGTATCTGAATAGTAAACTAAAATGCCAAAAAATAAGACGAACTTGACAGCTCTAATGAGAGCTATTACTAAAATACAGATGGCTGTAGAGAAGCAAACTCAAGCTCAAAATTAGTGCCAACCAGTACTGAACGAACAGCATATTGACCCAAACGATAACGGAACGACTTTTGGGATGACAACCAGATCCCCGATGGATCGCAAGTTATTCCACCACCACCACGGGTCCCTCGTCAGATGATAGTTGAGGAAGAAAATATAACTCAATCCAGAGAATCTGCATTGGTTGAAAAGATCGATCGGGTGGAGAAGGTCCTTAGAAAGGCTAAAGGGATCGAAGAATATATGCTAGATGTGGGAGGACTATGTTTATTCCCAGACGCTAAGCTCCCGGATAAGTTTAAGATGCCCGATATGAAAAAATTTGATGGAATCAAAGATCCCATAATTCATCTCCGAATGTATGTTGGTACCTTATCGCCAATGGAAATTGATGACCAGTTGAAAGCTCAGCTCTTTCATCGATCTCTCTCTGAGGCTGCCCAGAAATGGTTCCTCTCCCTCGATGTAGCAAAGATCAGAACTTGGGAAGACATAGCTACGGCTTTTGTCAATCAGTATAGTTATAATGTCCAACTAGACGTAACTACCCGAGAGCTTGAGACGACTCGACAGGAGGATCGAGAGTCTTTTGTTGACTTCCTGACCCGATGGAGGGGTAAGGCTGCCAAGATGACAAATCGGCCCTCCGAGAAAGAGAAAGTGAGGATAGTAGTGAAGAATCTGCAAGCTCCCCTGAAACGTTATCTGATCATACAATCGCTCTCCACATTCGAGCAGTTGTTTGATGCTGGGGTTCAGATTGAAGATGTAATTCAGTCTAGGGATATTGAGAAGGCTAAACCGAGCCAGAAACCCAGGAGGACCTTCCTCGCAAATAACCAAAACCAATCTACTGCCACAAATCTCGTGTCTCATTCAAACGAGGTAAACATGCTGAACCCATCCTCTGCCGCCTAGCAATCCAATAATACCCAACAGCCAGACAATGGCCAACAGCAACAAAGGCCGAGGAGGGTCTTCACTCCCCTCAACATCTCATTGTCCACCGCCCTGAGCTGACTCATTGAAAAAGGGCTCATCAAGCCATTGGATCCCATGCCTGCACCTGATCCCCTACCGCCAAGGTTTAATGCTTCTCAATACTGCGCCTTCCACCAAGGCCATGGACACCTAGCTGATAAGTGCTTAAGGCTCCAACATAAGATCCAGAATCTCATCAACAACAAGGTGATCCCTCCACCATCTACCACCCCAAAGCCGAATGTCACAACTAACCTACTGCCAAATCATGCCTGGCAAACTGGGGTAAATTACATGTCTCTGGGGGAATCAAAGGACCTGAGTTAGCACATCTGTTCAGCATACCTACCACGCCCTCATGTTTCAGTAACTAAGGATCGAACAACATGTTCATTTATCGTGGTTAAAGGCAGTCGAGATAGGATGGAGAAATAGAATGATGGTGCTTGGGAGTGATATCAGACAACATTCCCAACTATTCAACTGGAAGAAGAGGAGCGCAACAAAGAAGATGATTGGCCTTTGGATTGGCCTTTGTCTTGGGAACAGCAAGTGGACTTTATCGAAGAGGATATATGGGAAGAAATTGATAATACATGGGCCATCGAAGACGACGAGGAGAGAAGAGAAAGAATGGAAATCACGAATTTAGGCAATTTATAGGCATTCAAAAGCCCTCCGCCTGTGAATGAGATGCGACAGACCAATGACACGATAACAGGATTATGGGATCCCGAGGAGGGGATAGAACATCTTACCAGAAGCGGGCGACATTTCAAGCCAGCATAGCTGGAAAAGGGGCAACCAAGTGGAAAAGAAAAGGAAAAAGAACATGAAGAAGAAGATGATGTGGTGCTGAAGCAGTTAAAGAAGACGCAAGCTAACATCAGCATTTGGGGGTTACTGATGGCCTCGCACGAACACAGACAAGCTGTGCTAAAGGTTCTAAATAAAGCTAATATTTCGATAGAAGCCACCCCAGAGCAACTGATTGGACTTATTCTGCTAGTGGTGGAACTAAAAGTCATTTCTTTTTCTGATAAAGATCTTCCAGCAGAGGAAATGAGCCATAATAAACCACTACACATTACTGTCAAGTGCCTGGACAAATGGGTCCCTGTGACTCTTATAGATAACGGGTCTGCATTAAATATGTGCCCACTCAGAATAACACTCTATTTAGGACTAAAGACGGAGGACTTCATACCGAGCAATCAAGGGGTCCGGGCTTATGACAACACAATGAGAGATGTACTGGGGCTAGTATTGTTTGCAATATCAGTAGGGCCCTTGGAAACATCGATCGAGTTCCATGTACTAAACGTACCGGCGTCTTTTAACTTGTTGTTGGGGAGACCTTGGTTGCATGACCCAAATGTCCAGGCTATACCATCGACTCTCCATCAAAAACTGAAGCTGATAAGAAATGGGACAGTATTGACTATTCATGGAGAAGATAGCATTCATCCCCCGAGAGGAGGAGAGGGCACAACTCTATTGAAAGTTCAACATAGTGAAGATGATGTATTGCTCAGTGGTTTTCAATTTGACAAAGCACAGGCTGTTCAGATGCTGATGAATGAAGAAGAAAGGTATATCAACCCGCGGGCAGTAATGATGATGAGGAAAATATCCTTTTTCCCTGGTATGGGATTAAGACGTAAGCTGTATGGAATCCTGGAATCCATTCAGGTATTACCAACTTCGCATCGTTTTGGTCTTGGATATGAACCAACGGAAGAAGATCTAGAAGGGCCTAGAAGGAGATGAAAGGCTAATTATTCTGGGACACTCAATGGGTACTTCATCAAGGAAGGGGAAGATTTCCCATATTGTGGCTTTCCAGAGCCGTGGGTCGATGAAGAAATCAATCAAAGGCTGCCAGGGTTGGAGATCTTTTTCAGCCATCAGTTGTCCGACACGGAAGAGGAAAAGACAGTTGAAGGAGAAAAGGAAGAAAAGAAGGCCCAAGGGGAAGATTGGGCTGACAAGCATGACGGTGCCGACATGGGAGTGCTGTTTAATGAGAAGATGGCTCAGCTGCTGGTAACTGATCAAGACTGCTTAATGATGGGCTTCAGCGCACCAGCTGATTGCACTAAGCTCATTGTTGATGCAGTTGCAAAAGAGGTGAAGAATTGGACCATTGAGTCTTCTGATGTACACATTGTCTGTTCTGAGTCCATGTTTGAGTCTGAGTCTGTGGTTAAGGACACGTCTGTTTATGCACCTCCCCCTATTTATGCTGTCGAGTTTGTAATTCCCTCTTCTTTCAATGAAATGAACAAAATTTTCGGTTACTCTAGTTTGTTTGATCTATTTCATACGTTTTTCGATGATTTTAAATTCGACGGAGATATCTCCGAAAAAATAAAAGTTTTAATAAAAAGATAAGAAGAAATGCGTGCCCAACCCATAATTGAAGAAACTTTGTCAACAAATCTGGGTAACGAAATTGACCCACAAAATATGCAAATTGGTTCTTCTTTATCCTTAGTTGAACAAAAATAATTAATAATTTTATTAAAAGAATTCAATGATGTATTTGCATGGTCTTACGAGGATATGCCCGGAATTGATCCCGACATTGTCCAGCATCATATCCCCTTATACCCTGATGCCAAACTGGTCAAACAAAAATTAAGACGGATCTAGCCAGAATGGGCTTTGAAGATCAAAGAAGAAGTGGCTAAACAAATCAATGCAGGATTCCTCATGGTAACTGAGTATCCAAAATGGGTAGCCAACATCGTGCTGATTTTAAAGGACAGGCGTATCTGAGTCTGCGTGAATTTTTGGGACCTCAACAAGACTAGCCCGAAATATGATTTTTTACTACCACACATTGACGTCTTAGTAGACACTACAGTGGGGCACACCTTGCTGTCATTCATAGACGGCTTCTCCGGGTACAACCAAATTCTGATGGATCCCAAGGACAGAGAGAAGACGACATTCACTACACCCTAGGGCACCTATTGCTATCGTGTAATGCCCTTTGGTTTGAGAAATGCAGGGGTAACCTATCAGTGAGCTGCCACTACTTTACTGCATGACATGATACATAAGGAGGTCGACGTGTACGTGGACGATATGATAGTCAAGTCAAAGGATCGGGATGATCACATCATAGTGCTGCGAAAGTTCTTCGAAAGGATTCAAAAATACAAGATGCGGCTTAACTCACAAAAGTGTGCCTTCGGGGTTACTGTAGAAAAAATGCTTAGATTTATGATCACTCAACGGGGTATCGAAGTGGATCCTTCAAAGATTAAGGCAATCTTAAAAATGCCTCCTCCGAGGACTGAGCGAGAAGTCAGGGGCTTCTTGGGTAAAATACAGTTCATCAGTCGATTCATCGTAAAACTAACAACTACCTGTGAGCCGCTCTTTCCTCTACTGAAGAAAGGAGTCGTGTTCAAATGGGATCAGAAATTCCAAGACGCCTTTGATGCCATACGACAGTATCTGCAAAATCCACCTGTTCTAGCTCCTCCCGGACCTGACAGGCCACTGATCCTCTATTTGTCAGTAACTGGTTCAGCTATAGGATTTATACTAGCACAAAAAGGTGAAACTGGATTCGAAAAGGCTGTCTACTACCTAAGAAGATGACATGATCAAAAATACGATACACACCACTAGAGAAGACATGCTGGGCCTTGGTTTGGGCTTCCCAAAAATTGAGGCACTACATGTTGTCTTTTACAGTGAATATCATCTCCCGGATGGACCCGTTGAAGTATCTATTTGAAAAGCCAGCACTGATAGGAATGTTGGCCCGATAGTTGCTATTATTATCTAAATTTGATCTCCAATACGTCACCCAAAAGTCAGTCAATGGTAGGGTAGTGGCAAAATTTTTGGCTGATCAACCAGTTGAAGGAGATGAAGACACAGAGTTCCAGTTTCCAGATGAACAACTGATGAAAGTTGGGGATGACAAGTGGACTTTATATTTTGATGGAGCATCCAATCAATATGGCTATGGAATAGGAGTTCTACTTGTCACTCCTGATGAATCACACGTTCGGTTGTCTCTAAAGCTCAATTTCAAAGTCACTAACAATCAGGCTGAGTATCAAGCATATTTAGTTGGATTGGAGGCAGCATTATAACTAGGGGCAAGGAAACTGGAAGTCATTAGAGATTCAGCACTGGTGGTTTCACAAGCAAGAGGAGAATGGAAGGTTAGGGACTTAACTTTGAGTCTCTATCATCAAGAACTAGAGAAGCTGATACCGTACTTTGAATTAGTGATCTTTACCCATGTTCCGAGACTGCAGAACAAGTTCACCGATGCACTGGCCACCCTAGCATCCATGATTGACTTACCACCCGGGGTCCGAATGAGGCCTTTGATAATTGAATAGAAAAGAAAGCCGGCATATGAGTTAACGGCCGCAGTCGAGGAAAGTACCGACGACCTTCCATGGTACTCTAATATTCAGAATTTCGTGGAGAAAGGAGAATACCCTAAGTTTGCTAGAAAAAAAGACAAAAGGGCGATACGAAGGCTATCTGCACAGTTTGTCATTTGTGGTGGAAGGATGTACAAACGAGGACATTCTGGGGTCAATAAGCTATGTGTCAACATTGAAGAATGACAAGAGTTAATGAAAGAGATACACGCGGGAGTCTGTGGGCTGCACATGAGTAAAAATATGTTAGCCAAGAAAATCTTATGACAAGGGTGCTTTTGGATGACAATGGAGACTGACTACATATAGTTTGTTTGGAGATGCCATAAGTGTCAGATTCACGCAAACCTTATGCATGCTCCCCCATCTTAGCTGTATAACCTGACGTCACTGTGGCCATTCTCAGTATGAGGTATCGATGTGATCGGAAAGGTGACACCGAAGGCGTCAAATGGACACGAGTTCATCTTAGTGGCCATTGATTACTTTACTAAGTGGGTAGAAGCCGCTTTCTACTCGGTATTGAAAGCCTCTCACGTTGCCAAGTTCATCAAGCAAAACATCATCTGTCGGTACGGAGTCCCACATGAGATCATCTCAGACAACGGTTCACATTTCCAAGGGAAAGTTTTGGATCTTTTTGAGGAATACCGGATAATAGCCCACAAGTCCTCACCATATCGGCCGCAAACCAATGGAGCATTCGAGGCAGCAAACAAGAATATCAAGAAAATTCTACAAAAGACGATCAACTCACATAAGGATTGGCCGGAACATCTACCATTTTCACTTTGGGGATACAGAACGTCGATCAGAACTTCAATAGGAACTACGCCCTACTCTTTAGTGTACGGGATGGAAGCCGTGCTTCCCATTGAGGTGGAAATCCCTTCACTAAGAGTAATGGCCGAAGCCAATATCTCGGAAGCAGAATGGCAAAGGAACCGGATGGAGGAGTTGCTCTTGTTTGATGAAAAAAGACTGCAGGCACTATTTTATGTACAAGGGTATCAAAGGAGGATAGCTCGAGCATTCAACATGAAGGTCAAGACACGGGACCTTAGAGGAGTAGATTTGGTTCTTAAGGAAATCAGAGCTCCTATCTTTGACCCGAGAGGCAAGTTGAAGTCAAATTAGTCCAGACCGTTTCTCATCAAAACCATCATGACCGGCAGTGCAATCATTATTATGGATTTGGATGGCAATGTGTCCTCCACTCCAGTTAATCTCGATCAGCTCAAAAAGTACTATCCTTGAGGTAAAAATAAAGAGAAAATAAAATCTTGCTGAGTTGAAAACCAAAAAGGCAACTTAGGCAAAAGTTATAGCAGTCCGCAAGGCCAAAAACCTGAAAGGGCGACCTTGGCAAAAGTTAGGGTATCACAAAAAGAAGAGCGTTAATACCCAAATGAAAATCGAGTCCGAACTACGTTATGGCCTGATTCCATCTTTTTGGGATACGTAGGCAACTTCTTTTAAGAAGTCCGGTCACATTCTTCGTATTTAACCATCTTTGGATCTGAGCAAGACCAATGCAAATTATTTTTTGAAATTTTGATAATAAAAAAAAAATTGATAAATTTGAACAGTCTAAAATATAGGGTGGGAGTTTTTGTTATTTTGATCAGAGTAACAAAATTTTTGAAAAATAAAAGGAAGGGCATGCAAGTCCTAAATTCTACAAAACAAAATAAAAAAGAAAAGCTATGAAATTTTCAAAACAAAACAGAGATCCTCCAATCCTCCTCCTCTTTGCCGCTTGTTTCCCCTCTTCTCTATCTTTCTTCTCCTTATCTTGTGTCAGCCATGTCATATATTCAGCGAAAAGCTTGAGACATTGCAGCTCCTGCATCTCCATACGTGAACGAGAAGGCCAGGCATCCTGATACTGTGCTAGAAATGGAGCCTGTAGTGCAGAAGAAAACAGACAACCCCGAATACTGGGAAAAATAATTTGACTTCACCCAAACTATCGCGTGATCCTATGAGGGTAATAAAAGGTAGTCTGACGAAGACCAACCAGCAAGTCGCCAGGGTGATCCATAGTAGTCAATGTCATGGCGGGGATACGCCACTAGGGATACTGCCAAGTGATAGCGGGGCCAGTCAGGGATGAGAGGTACTATCGCCAGGCTACCTCAGTGTCGCATATCTAATAACAGGGGCGGTAAAGGAAAGCTACAGCACTGTGCCTATCGGTAAGTGGTTTCTGTACAAGACTCACCTTCTCCATCAACCAAATCTGCAGCAAAAGTTAGAACAGTAACATAAAAGCTTTGTAGTGTGACGAGGAGTTTGGTGAAGAGTAAAAAGATTGAGGTTACCTGAAGAAGTAAAGGGCTACCAGCAAAGGTAGTGGTCTCACCACGATGAACAGCGTCTAAGCCCAGCAGTGTCTCGGCTAAAACAAGTGGCAGAAGTCTCTCTTCATCCACATCTGACCGGCAATGTCAACTAGGGTGCAACTAACTCGCCCATCAGAAGGGACAAAAAGATACCGGGCAAGAAGACAGAAGCAAAGTGCATAGCGTCGCCGTAGCTGAAAATCAAGATCACTGAGGTCACCAGTGGGATGAAATCTATCAATGGCCCAAGGTATGTTAAGGCATTCATCATGTGTTAGAAGAGAGGCCTCCATCCTAGATAGACAACAAAGCTGTATCACCTGCTGTCGAGTTGAGAGAAAGAAAGTGGGAACAGCAATGAAGCTTCGTAGGGCCAAGTCCAAAATGGAGGCAAACTCCTCCACAGTGGGGCAGAGTTCTTCAAGGCCAAACCGAAAGACATGAGACTGCGAATCCCATAGTTGTGCGGCAGCTGCTAGTAAAGGTCTGTCAATGTTCATGGTCCTCGATGAGGAAAGGGCATTAAGGCCGAAAGGGGCAAAGTTTAAACGCTCGATATAGGAGAATGCTTCAATCCATAAAGAAAGAGAAGAACCCATCTGAGTCGAAGTAACAGCAAATGGGGCCCCCCAAGGCTATATTTATAAGGCTGAAAAGGGCAAAAAATTAAAAATTTGGCCAAAAGTACAATCAATGTGGCGACCGCCAACTCTGAAAAGTATAGTACAGTGACATTATCCTTTTGACCAGGCGACCGCCAGGTTGAAAATAGCAACCGCCATGTCAGTCTCCTTGAAAGTGGTGACCGCCATGTTGTATTATGGTGACCGCCATGTTTGAACATGGCGGGTGTGTGTCAGTTTACAGTTTGTATGATCTGTATAAATTTTGACATTTGAATCATGCATCCAAGATAGCTTGAGCGGGAAATAAAGGAAAGTTATGCAAACAAGACGAACACGAGATGTAGTAAATGGCACGAAGACCTAGAAATGCATCCGAAAGTAATAAAATATATCAGAGTAAGAACTGGGGCACTCAGGCACAATAAAATAGTAAATAGGGGCACGTAGGCCCATAAATGTGTCAAACTGGGGCATGCAGACCCATCAAAACAAATGTAGCAGAAGATAAATAAAACTAAGAAAAGGGGGGAGCTCTCTCTCTCTCTCAGGTGTGCCTTGAGCGGACTCGGCGGGAGGAAGGGCCAGCCTCCTCCGAGCTGTCATCCTCGAAGAGGCTATCGAAGTCATCGCCATCATCACTGCCATAGGAAGAGACAACTCTGGACCGACTCCGAGCAGATGAGACTAACCCTTTAGAACGAGCCCGAGAAGATACCCAGGCACCACGACCTCGAACCGGGGCCGGGACTGGAGCAAGAGGCCTAACTACTGTGGCGGCACTATAACGGTAGTAGAAATTGGAGGCTGTCAAGAGACCGAACATGGTGAGGAACAAGGCCCGAGTAAAAACCTAAAAGAAAAGCTAACTTAATCAACGAAGGATAAAAGAAAAACCTATGCGAACCAGGGAAATGAACTATCCTAATCCAGACGAATAATCCTAACAATACGCAATCAAAATATACAATAAAGAAAACACATAATCCTAACAGGGTCAATAGCACCTAAAGGAGAGTTCTAAGTCCATTATATGCAAAAGATCGATTTTGGTTAATCGAACATGGTACCTTCTGAATAGAGCCGGGTATATACTTTTCATGCTTGGAGTGGTGCAGGACATGGTCAAACAGTATGCCCGAACTCTTTTACTACACCTATGAAAGCGTGCAGTCAGTAAGGCTTGCCCGTCTTCCCAACAATCCTCGAAACGGATAAATGATCGAGGCATCGGGTCAACCAGGCAGGGGGGCTTGAAGAACAATGCATATGCGTGTAAAACTGCAAATGATAAATTTTATTAAGAACCAATGGTGCTTTCAAGTCTAGCCCTTTTATTTGATTTTGAAAATCAGTCCCCAGTGGAGTCACCAGAAAATACTATGGCGTTGGGATTTTGGGGTTTTTAAAACGGTTCAAAAATAAGAAAATTCAAAGATGTTTGAAAAATATTTTAACACATTGAAAACCAAAATTTGAAAATCCATTTTTGTTAAAAATGGAGTTACCACTTAGTTTTTGAAAAAAAAAACTAAGAAAAATAAAAATGGCTACTGATATTAAAAATGTTAACCAGAGAAAGAGGGTTCGGGGGCTAAGGTACGAATCGGAGAAGGTGTTAGGCACCCTATTAGTCCAACCATAAGGTTGGCCTCTACTAATCAGCATTGGTTCTTTAATAGAATTTTTCAAATGCATGCAAATAAAGAAAATGGGGGTAAAGAGAGAACATCCAAAATTAAATATGAAAATTACATAACATATGTACGTAGAACTCCAAGCGAATATGAAAATACTAAATCCTATGGCTTGCAACTTCTAATTAAAAGATACATGGAACACTCCCACATGCAATTTTATCAAAATAATTTAAACTAGAATGATTTACATAAAAGATCAAAAACATGCTAAAAAATGTCAAAATTGCCTAAACATGATTTGCAAACAAGAAATACAATGTACTAAACAAAATATTAAAGAAAGTAACTAAAATAAACACATTGTCAAAATAAGCTAAATTAGTATTAAAATGATGAAAAGATATTAAAAATACATCATACACGTAAATTCTATGTGTAAAAGAAAATTTACTAACAAAGAAAACAAAAGTAAGAGTGTTTTAACAAGAAAGAGCTTGAGAAAGAAAAGAAAATGAAGAAAAAATTTGTAAAAGAAAATGTTGCTGAATGAAAAGGTTAAAAATGTTCATTTGAATTACTGGAAGAAAATCTAACTATTCTTATTTTACATTTTAAAAGTAAAGAAAATGAGGGAGAGAAAAATTATGTTTAAAGAATAAAAAAAATAGACTAAAGACCTTTTTATGATTTTTGGATTTAATGAAGAAAAGTAAGTGTTATAAAGCTATAAGAAGAAAAAAATTGGAACTTAGAAGAAAAAACAAATACTGACATTAAGAGAAAATGAGTACTAAACTAATATTATAAGAAGAGAAAGGAAAATGAAAATGGTGCATTGAAAATAAATTAAAGCTCATATTGCAAGGAAAGAAAAGAAACTTTTAATGCTAAAAAAAGGATATTAAACTAGCGCTTAAAAGAAAAGGACATCAAGTTAATATTATTAGAAAAGTAAAAGAAATGAAAATAAATACTAGTAAAAGAAAATTGAACTAATGTTAGGAAGATAAAATGAATTAAAAATAATTATTTAACTTAAATATAAAATATAGTATTAATTACTACATTCACATAAATATAAGTGTATTATTATAACAATTAACATTATTAAATTGTAATTGTCAAAATATGTTAGCACTAATTAATGATTTAATGAAAGAAAGAAAATATCAAATGTGTTAAGTGTGAATGTGAAGGAGTTAATGACTAAATAATGAACAAATTATATAAGAAAATTACATGAGACAATTTAAATAATAAACAAAGTAAATTACATAAACAAAAGAGACGTGCAAATTGAAATTGAAAGTTAACCCGATCACTCCAAAAGAGAGAGGATGGAGTTAGAAGGATTGGAAATCCAAACGGAATACCTGAATTGTCGGGGAATCCTCAACTCGGGAATGTACTTCGATGAGCTAATCCTCGGGTGGTGATCCAAGTAAGGCTTCAATGTTGGTGTCGGAAGCTCAAAATTCGGTGTCTCGGCAGCGCTTTAGCGTCGGGGCTCAGAATTGCTCGGCGACTCGACAGAGCTTCTCTCTCAAAACCTCTCACTCATTTTCTGTCCTTGAAAACATACCATAGGTACGGTATTTATAGAGTTCATCAACTAATGAGATACTGCCACGTTTTGAGACACGTCAGGCCATTTGGAATTGGCGGTCGCCAGGTTGGATATGGCGGTCGCCATGTTGAAAGAAGGTTCCACAAAGTTCTATGGCGGTCGCCGCAATACAAGTTGGCGGTCGCCAGGTTTGAGGTGGCGGTCACCACTTTTGGCTAGGGTTTCCAAGAGGCTCTATTGGCGGTCGCCACAATGAACATGGCGGTCGCCTTACTTGGGCAGCAAGTTTCGAAGGTTCGATAAAATTTATTTGGTTTGAACGTTTTGGGTTCAAATACCGAGCTTGGATCATTTCCTGAGAATCGAACAGAAGTACCATTCTACCTGTTTTCATCATTGAATTCACCTAAGATTAGGCGGGATCAAATTGGGGTGTCTACACCCATTGGATCTTGACCTTTAAAATTTAGTTTTTCTACCCAGCGTTGATCGCTCGAGCGGTGGGAGTGCGCTCGAGTGGGGTAGTGGCAGAGCGTGGCTCAAAGTAAGGTATGCTCGAGCGGTACTTGGGCACTCGAGCAGTGGTTTGGTAGAGATGTATGTTAGCAAGGGTCTGCTCGAGCGGTGCTTGGGCGCTCGAGCGGTGGGGTCTTGCCTGAAAATCTATAAAGTCTAGAAATATCTTTTTTGAAACTCAAAACATCTTTTTCAAGGATATATCTTTCTCTACACCTTTTCTCTACCTTCTCTCTAGCTTTCAAGAGGGCCCAGGCTTAGTTTTTCGTAGACGGTTAGTAGATCTTCGCTGTCGGCGACGTGGGCTTCGTATCTATCTGGACGAGGTTAGATTTTGAGGCATCGAGCTTTTAGCTCTTGGAGGTAGGATCCTAGATCTTACTGCTGTTATGAGGGTGTTATATGCAATTATATGTGTTTTCACCGGGTAGAAAATACATTAAATGTGGTTTTCATGTTTTAAACCTTGGTTTTGGGTAAAAAGTGATTTTATGCCTTTGCTTGTGTTAGAATAAGGCAACC